>JANVCK010137425.1:0-11304 GCA_026546655.1 Epizoanthus illoricatus
GATTAATAACAGAAGTACTTGCGGAGTAGACTAAGCGAGGACGCCATATCAAAAATACGTATCCAACATTTCTGGGAAGAAGGGAAGGCGGGTAGGGAGGAGGTACATGCAGCACGCCTGTTTTTCCCTTTCATGCCTACCGATTTCATAGGAAATGTATTCTAAAAGTGCTCTAGTTTGCACTTACGTTCGCGACAGTTTTTGCCCTGCCGGGTTTCTTGAGAAATTATAACCAAATTCTTCAAGTTTTGTCAGTTAATGCCAACGTCCCAGGTGTGCGACAAGGGCATATTTAATGTTTTCAGCCTCGTGCCCAGTCTTCTGGGATATATCTTCTTTATTTGGAGTTTCCTTTCCTGTGACGTCAGTGGATGAATTCATAGCAGAAGCCTGGCCCGAACCTTCCTTGTCCGGCGGCCATTTTGCTCTTTAATATCTTAGCAAAACAAACTGTCACAAGTTATCTAGCAGGCACTAACAATATCTAATTTGACAATCCCTAGAGTCACAAATAGAACTCTGTGCAAGAAGTGATGCAAATTCTGCTGGAGACTCTTAGGGGACTTTTTCAGACGTCTTGCCACGGCCCCTTGATTTGTGCGGACAAGGGAACACGCCAGAAATTGCTTTGATATTAACGTTCGTTATTATGCGGTAATTCATATTGGAGCTTGTGAGTGCAAGTTTACGGCGAGCAAGGCTTCCATCCGTAAACCGTTGGGATTTCAATTTCCTGAGCCACGGTACTTCTTCCATTTATAATACACATATACATGCGCCTAGGAGCTCCAGTGGGGCTTATTTCATAATAATCCAATATGGCGCCAGTGAGATCAAGATCGAACGAACGCCAATATCGTAAACTTGCGCCCACAAAGCTCCGATGGGAATTATCGCATAATGAATCCAATATGGCGCCCGTGAGATCGAAGGGACGCTAATGTCCAAGCACTTTCTGGCATGTTGCCTCGGTTCAGAGCGAGACGTCTGAGAACTAGCAGTTAATTTTACACGGTAGGTCATGTAAAACAGAATTGCAAAATCCGAACTTCAACATGGGAGAAGCCAACAGGATTTATAAATAACTGTTTCTCGTCGTTGCAGATCGTCATCCTTCGTAACGCTAACGGGCAAATATGACGAGGTCGAGCTGCTCATATCAGGGATTGAAACAAAACTGGCAGAAATGAGTGGAGCACAAAATGCAAATCGGGAACTTTCCTTCAAGGTGAGTTAGCTGGTACCAGTTTAGCTAGCCTGGGTGCCAGAGGTTTTCTCTCTCAAGAGTTATGTCAGCGGGGCTGCTGCGTTGTGCCTTTAACACGGTTCGTGACTCAGTGAACTCGATACTTGAGTGAAAATAACCTCTTGCACCCAGGGTATGGTTTAGCATCCTCTACAGGTGACTGTTACCATAGCAGCAATAATTAATTAACACGTTATTGTTGCTATGGAAATAATTAGCTATATGTAAGTTGTTTGCATATTATAGAACTAGTTGCTCACTCTAACCATATTGAAAATCTTGGGCCTCCATATGACTACCTCCTTGGGAGTTTATGCTACGGAAAAGTTAATTCTGTACATTTTATATAATTGTTTGATGGTACATAACATGGTGGAAGTTGACAAATCGTATTCTTCTGTTTCTTCTAAACTGATTAAAGAAAGATACAACAAAAATCCGAAATATGATTGCCATGGAGAAGTTCTATCAGTTTTCCCGGGTGGGGATGGAAAGTGGTGTGTATTATAAGTCGATATGTCGCGCTAGAATTGTCTGTGATGTCTGCCATTAGAGCTAATGTGTCATTGCAATTAAGAAGAAGGGCCTTAGGAATGTTCTAAAAATATCAACCAATCAGTGAGCTTCAAGTTAATTGTAACGTCTGGGATTGGTTGAATCCGCGTGGGGTGGCGAAACCAGACACCGGAACGACGGCTATAAATAGATCTGGGCGTACAGAGTACAGAGACAGGAACTTTAACAAACACTCGTAAAGTGACCAGTTGTAGTTTGTTCCATTTTTGTAAATAGAAAGAAGAATTAGAGTAACCTTGTTTTGTGGTTGGTCGATGCAGGTGTGCCTTGAGGAGATAGAGCGCGTGCGAGTGCAGGTGTACATTCTGATCAGCGAGACGGGAACGATGATCGCTAATGAGGACATCAGTCCCGAGGAGGCGGAGGAGATGAAGGACAAAATGGAGGGAGTTGAGAAGCGGCTCCAGTTGATTAGCGAGAGATCCGATAGAGAGTTTCAGAGGTAAAGTTCTGTCTGTTTCTCTGTCTCCGTCTCTGAGTTTGTCTCGGTGTCTGTCTGTTCCCAGCACTAGCGCTAGATCTGGCTCTGTTTGTCTGTTTTTTGCTTATGTGTCTGTGCCTGCCCGTGCCCGTGCCTGCGCCTGCGCCTGCACCTGCGCCTGCGCCTGCGCCTGCGCCTGCGCCTGCGCGTGCGCCTGCGCGTGCGCCTGTGCCTGCGCCTGCGCCTGTGTGCGCCTGCGCCTGTGTGCGCCTGTGCCTGCGCCTGCGCCTGCGCCTGTGCCTTCGCCTGCGCCTGCACCTGCGCCTGTGCCTGTGCCTGTGCCTGTGGCCTGCGCCAGCGTGCGCCTGCGCCTGTGCCTGCGTCTGCGTCTGTAGAACGATATTGTGTATAGTAGGCCAAATACTGAGATTGATCAACTAAGAGTTGATTTCGCATGTTTTTTTTGGCCATGGCGATGGATGATTTTAGCTGATGTTTCGAGCAGTAGGCCTTGGTGAGAGCAAAGAGGTTTGTTTGCGTGCATGTGTGTCTGTATGACCGTCTGTTCATCTGTCTCTGTATGACTATGTAGTTGTTTTGGTAGCAATGTATAATTTTCTCTACGTGTGTCTGTTTATAATGTGGTTCACTGTTTACCAAAAAGTATAAGTTATTTAAAAATAACTTTTGAACTGTTTGTTATTCAGATCGTCGTTGGCGTACTTAACGATTTTCAAGCAAAAGTTGCAGGATGCAAACGCAGAAATATCGTCTTTGGAAGACAAGTTAACGCAAAAGGATTTTGAGAAGGTATAATGTTATAGCTAGATCTCTGTGCATGTACCTTACGAAGCCCCGATCAAATGTACCCGAGATTACATCAGAAGGCCAGGGAACTGATGCCAGTTCGAACATTCGTTTGACACCAATATTCATGCGTTCTCGTCAACTCTAATGTGCTATTATCAACTCTAATGCGCTCACGTCAACTATAACGCTGAATCAGCAACTCCAATGCGCTTTTCAACAACTTCAGCATGATCTTATGAAACTTAAACATGTTTAAACGTTCACGAGAATCGACGAGATGTCTTGTGTGACTTACGCCCACTCTTCTAGTCTTTCATATTCGTTTGATGGAGTCGTATGATGATTGGTGTGATTCTCGTCCAGCTCTCATCTCACAACCCCCGTCGATTCCCGTGCTCCTTTGATCTGGCCTTGGAACAGTTTAGTGTGTAGTATGGCTGGATATTTTACGAGTCGTACAGTGTCTGATGAGCTCGTAGAGGCTTTCACGATTTTAAGCTTGACATCCGAGCGCAGCGTCAGAGATTATGCAAATTTCCATTCTTTGTTCTCGTATATAAACATAGGTATTTGCCAATCATTGCCAACGTTATATGTGCCTTTTTAAATTATTTTATAAAAGTACGTATTTCTGCCTAACCTACAGTGCATAAGCCAGGAGACTGTTTCTTCAATCTACTCATAACCATCACTTCCAATGGGAGTTATTTTGGAGCCGCAGGAGTGGTATCTGTATGTTCCTGTGCCTCAAGTGTCCTATATTAAGCCCCTCTCCAATGTTAACCCCCCCCCCAAAAAAAAACAAGCCCAAACCGAAATCAAGCCCCCTCCCCTCGAATATAGATACATTTACTTAATTTTTATAATACTGTACCCGAAGTAAGACCATTTTCAAGACGAAAAAAGCCCTCTAAGAACCCCTTCCACCCCTCCCCCCCGAAAGTGCGTTCAAGAAGAAACCATATAGAGATAAAATGAGAAAATTTAGTTGTTTTTCGTATTGATTTGTACCAGTTGCTGCAGTCACTTGGTCCCACTAAGATCGAGGTCACAGCGGTTATTGATGATGCGCGTAGCCTGGTGCAAGATAAAGTTCTAACAGAGCCGCATGAGGCTGAAGTCAGTGATGTGATGAATGACATGGAGGGAAGGCTCACCAGTTTCGTCGAGAAATATAAACTAGAACACGGCAGGTAAGAGTCGACTGATCTGATACAATGTGTGAATTTGGAGATCATGGAGGGTAGGAAATGACCTACTGCAGTGTCGCTCATAGTTTTGCCCTATAGACACAGGTAGCCCAAGCTATGGGATAGTGTTAATATAAGCAAATCTAGCACATTAACAAGAAAGGGGTCTACTGAACTATACCTTATTTGGATATCTAGAGCGTCATTTCCGGCACAATTAACTGCCTAACAAGCGCCCTATCATATTTCTCTGCCTTCATCCTATCATTTCGTACTCTGAGGCCTTCGTCAAGTCCGCCGAACAAGGCTTGCCAAGAGATATGGTGGAAAAAACCCAGAGTTTTCTAAAATACGTCAGTGTCATCTGTCTGTCTGTAATTTTGGAAGTACAGGATTTTACGAATCAGGACCGTAGGTGCCTTGGTTAAATTGATCAATCAGGTTTATTTTACCAATCTACCAAGAGGAAAACGAGGCGGCTGCCTCAGTTAATACCCTCAAAAAATGCAGTTAATAATATTCTCGAAAACGTGGAATTTCGAAATTTTGTGGGAGGTGGCAGCCTCTAATTGCTCACATCTTCGGCATTGATCGATTTGGCTCGGTTAGATTTTAGGCCAGGCTTCAGCTCTGCGAATGATTGGTTTCTCCCGTAGCCAACTCTCGAACTTGGCTTAATTTGTGCACATGTACTAAAGAACGATGGAGAATAGTGTTTATTAGCGGGGAATAAGCGGAATTATGGTATCAGATAAATAGCACCTGCTCCTTCATTGTTGTTAATATCCTTGGCTTCTAAGCTACGTTGGGGTTTGAGCTAGTCTATAAACTGTAACTTTTGGAATTATTTAACAGAACTAGTTTTAAACGGCATTGTTACATATTTTGGTGTTATCTCGATTCTGATTGGCTACCAACATACTGTTAATTCCAGATTTTGTCCCGTAAGAGTGCAAATAGGGCTGTTGTGAGGGCTATTTGTCTCGTTTGAATTTTCCGCGCGCCACCATCTTGAAATGTGATGTGTTAGGGTTGCAGTGCCAGGCCCCACTCTTAATACAATGATAATAAACGTAACTGGGGCCTGGTACTGCATCTCAAACACGTCACAGTTTAAGTTGGCGGTGCGCGGGAAATTAAAACAAGCTAATTAGCCCACACAAATTCCCGATTTACACTCTTACGGGACAAAATCCCTTTAACAATAGCTCCTTAACTTAATTGTGTTTTCTTATTCAGATCATCAGCAGATCACCTGATCACACTAAATTTGAAATTGGATGGCGTTGAAACTTTGATTTCGAATGTAGATTCCAAACTATCTGGTCAAGATGCGGTTAAGGTAGGTTAACGAAGAACGTTCTATTTATCAGACAAGAAATCTACCGTGATGTCCTGTTAAAATAGCAAATTTACCTGTTGTTTCGAATACTTTCTGTTACATTACATCTAACATATTCGCAATATAATTTTCCCTATAAATCGTATTTTAGAAGGGTAACATAATTTGTGCAACACTTTGTGAATTATACATCACAGTAGGTTTTCTTAATTAATGTAGCTGATCACTGAAAGAAGTGTTTATTTAGCTGGCCGCTGCTCGTGCCTGGATTAGTTTTTATTAGCTATAATTGGTACTACTAAACTGTAGCTATAACTGTATCTTTATGTAAGAATTCTGTCGACCATACCTAGGTCTGCATGCGTGGAACGGTCTTAGCGAGTTTGGATCTTTAAGGAGAAACTAGGTTTGAATAAAGTGATAGACAGAGGTGGAAGCCCACATGAAGAGCACAAACTGCTCTGGTTGGACATCGTGCGTAATCATGTACCCTATTATATTTGAGTATGAATACAGTATCGAGATAATCTTGACTGTAAAAAGTCCTTTATCTGGCATAGGATGTAAAGGATCAGTTCAGTGCATTAAATGCCAAAGCGACTGAAGTCTTCCAACAAGGACGGGATATGATCGCGAAGAAATACTTCACTGAACCCGATGAGCGTACAGCCCGAGGAGCCATAAGCGATGTCGAAAATGACGTGTTAGACCTGAAGCAGAGGATTGATAAAGAGCGCAACAGGTACCTAGCTCTTATTAACCAAGTGTAAGGTCCGTATCATCAGTTATGGACCGAATTTTTTCTCCTTATTGTGACCCAAGGACGGAGGGCGCGGACCATGAGAGGGGAGAAAAAAAGAGGATCCATAACCAACGGTAAAAGGACGGGGACAAGATAATGGCAAATGATAGAGCGCGCAGAGGGGACCAGGGATCTGGTAGTCCTCTTCTCCCATGCTGTCTATTTTTGTCCTCTTGCCCGTCCTCCTGGTAGCTAGGGGCCAGGCTTCCCCCCTACCAGGGAAGCACCAGGGTTCTCCTTGTTTCCATGGTAATTGAGATTTGAGTATAACCAGTAAAATAGAAAAGTGAAATATAATTAAAAGATAAAGCCATTCTACTGATTTGCTTCTCATGTTTTATTTGCACTCTAGATCTTCGACAGAACTCTTGGAGAAGATAAAAAAAGATCTGGCCGGGGCAGACGTGTCCCTTCGTGGTTTAGAGTCAAGTTCGCAATCGAGAAACAATGCTGAACGCAGGGTATTATATCATGTGCTCTTTCTTATCAGTGATCTTGTGTTATGTTAACCTTCGTTCACTCCCACGTCCATATCACACATCCTAACCCATGTTCCCCATCACATCTGCATCTAACGTATACAGATTCACCTACAGTTAATATTGTGAGGTGAAGTGCAATGAGGGGAGGTGTGGTGAGGTGAAGTGAAGTGAAGTGAAATGAACTGATGTGAGTTGAAGACAGGTGATGTGAGACAAGGTGAGGTGAGGCGAGGCGAGGCGAGGCGAGGTGAGGTGAGGTGCGGTGCGGTGGGGTTATGTGATGTGATGTGAGTTCGGGTGAGGTGAGGTGCGGTGAGGTTAGGTGCGGTGAGGTCAGGTGCGCTGATGTGAGGTCAGGTGAGGTCAAGTGAGGTCAGGTGAGGTGTGGTGCAGCGCGGTGAGGTGAAGTGGTGAGATGACTTGAGGTGACTTGAGGTGAAGTGAAGGAGAGTGGATTAGAGATTATCTGTCTGATCTGTTCGTCATAAGACAACGTTAACCAATAGTTTGTTCTACGTTAAGGCATTCATGGACAGAATGATCCCAGTGGAGAGAGACGTCAGTACAATGTTGGAACAACAACATGCAATTATCGATAGGAACCAGTTACTGTCCTCCCATTCCGAGTATATTACAGAGAGGCTGGATGATACAGAGAAGCGACTCGAAAACCTTTCAGAGCTCTGCAAAAAAGAACGCGGGAGGTACGTTTCAAGGCTAAATGACCATGTAAAGCAAACGTATCGAATTATAGTTTTCAAATTTCGTGAGGTATTAACTAAAGGGAGTAAGTAAAAACAAATGGCCAGATAGGGACCCACTTATTTCTTCAGACACAGCTGTCAATGCATGGTACTACCCCCCCCCCCCCCCACACACACACACACACACATTTTTGACCACGTATTGCCGTTGCGAGTGGGCCTAGAGGCATTCTTAATGCAGAAAATAAAATGAAATGAAATGTGAGAACAAAGAGAAATACTGAGTTTTAGCTCCAGAGGAGAGAGAGGGCGGCAGCCCCAAACTATAGTCACTCGACAGGACATGTGTTTGACCTGCTCCCTCGGTAACTGGTTCAAATATTAGACAAAAACTGGAAGATGAAGAAGGTGTAACCAGATATTTGACTGATATATCCGTACAGCATACAACCGTTTCTTAATTTTGTATTACGTTAATCTTTTTCTTCTCCAGAAAGTAAAGTAGTAGACAAATCTATACTCCAGTTTCTGTAGCATGAACCTGTAGGAATATTGCTAGTCCATCGCCAGCCCCCCCCCCCCCCATCAACTATTATCTTGCCTTCACCCATCATTTTGCTAGGTACCCATATCTATATCACTATCACACCACATCTCCCATATTTCAAATTTATTTTTCACAGTCCCATTGCCAACGAGTAAATAAAGACGAACACACTGTTTCTGCACGGCGACATTATGTATAAATAACTCGAGCAGGAACTTACGTGTCGGTTCTTTCTAAATACAATTAGTTGTTCCTGTTCATTACCTTGTTTCGTACCTATTAGTTCTTTTATATATAAATGCAATATTTTGCTTAACAAATGTTGCAATGCGTTTTTGATAATTTTTTTTAAATTGGCGCAATATAAATTGTAGATTATTTTGTATTATATAAACATTCAGAATACCGTTTATATGACGTGCAAACTCGATATCGATGGCAATTGTGTTGCAGACTATCTACAGAAAGCATGAACATTCTGATGACGAAAATGAACGATCTTGAAGCCATGATATCCGATGTAGAGATCAAGATTGAAGACGGAAAGCCAGAAAGCCAAAAGGTATTTCAGAGTGGCTGTCACTATGGCTTGATTCTCCTTCTGATTGAGCAAAACTTTATGCTTATACTTGTCATAATGCGGCTGTGGTATTGTCTGTTCTCTCGTGTTCGTGTTTGTGTTCTTGTTAGTATTCGTGTTCGTGCTGGTGCTGGTGCTGTGCTGGTGCTGGTGCTTGTTCTCGCTCGTGCTCGGACTCGTACTCGCGAGTACTGCAGACTTTCTGCATATCTGATTATCTTTTGAACCGTCGTTCTGGTGTCTAATTTCACAACCCAACCGAATGCAACCAATCCCAGACGTTCCGTTAATTTACAGCTCACTGATTACACACTCCTAATGGCTCTCGTCTTGTCGTGAAACATGCACCTTTTGAAACAACTGTAAACGTTTCATCCTTCTGTAACGATTATTATACTTTTTCAGGATGTCGAATTTGAACTAAGAGCTATTTCGGCAAAAGCAGAAGCTGTTCTAGAAGAGGGGAGAGATATGATTGAAGACAACTACTTTGTCGAACCTGACAAAAGCAAAGTCCAACAACGAATAGACGGCGTTGAAATGCGACTTAAAAACGTCATCGAGAAACACAAGAAGGAGCGAGACAGGTAACTATATCACGTGACGCCAATTCCTTGTGTTCATTAAATTTTGGAAAACATTTCACTCATTTGGAAACTGGGATCGTAGTTCTGGCATTGATGGCGAGCTAGATATCTCCTTGATCCCTTATACCGACCTGCACCCTTTCTCTATAATTATATCAAATTTGGGCAATGGGGGCCGTGTGGAAACCTAATCCCAACCAAGCTGCACGTCATACGGTTAGGAACTAAAGTTTGCACTTTGTACGTGAGTTTAGGCCTTTTCCACTTGTCAGGTCTGGCCGGCCCGAGAGAACTGATTCTGGTCATTGTAAATGGAAATGTCAAGGGGCGCAAACATTTTTTCCCCCAAAAATCTCACCATATTCTCGCGCCCAGTTTGTCCGGAACGTGAGTGACTCTAATCCATGAGCTGGGCTAGTCTGGCCAGAACCTGTTCTAACAGTTGTCGTGTTCCATTTGAGAAGTGACAGGTCCGGCTTGCCAGACCCGACAAATGGAAAGCGCGCTTAGTTAAATACCATATTTCCTCCAATTAGCTCTCAATCTGTTTATCCCTCCTTCTAATAAACCCCCAGTCTGAGGCGCCGAAAAATAAATAAGCCCCCAGCCTCTATTAAGCTCCCCCCTAAGGGGGGGCATAACTGTTGCGTTTCTTGTACGACCATAGTTATATACATTAATCATCAGATTTATTTGAAATTGCTAAGCTTTGTGATGTTTTATCTCTTGGCAGGCGGTTGAAAGACATTGTCTAATGAGTGATGAAGTCACACAATTCATGTCACACAACCTCTTATTAAGTGGGTTCAACTGTTGCAGAAGTTTATTTTTTAAAATTTCCTTCAAAACTAAAACGTTTAGATTCTAATAGCTTCTGGAGAGATAAAATGTAACAATTATCACTAAGCTCAAATGTGCTGCTAAACGTAGATGTCGTCGAAGAAGGAGTGTTGATACTCTTTCTTAATTTGTGAGGAATTCCAATCGAACCCTTTGCCTTTGTCGTATTGAATGTCGTGTTTCGTAGCTGTCTTTCCCAAAATTGTTTGCATCTATTACAAGATCGAATGAGATTAAGATTCTATTGTCACTACCTAGTGATCTAATGTCCAATTATCTTCTAGTTTTGGAGAGCATTTTACACAATTCTTTGCAGTAGCTTACCTGCATTGCCTAAAATTCTCAGTCTGGACATGTTAAAGATAATAACCCATCACCTTTATTGTACTAACACGAGTTGTTATGCATGGTCAGCTTGCTATCATTACTTGTTTTAGACGTTCAACGGAATTATTGGTACTGCTTAAGAAGAGAATATCTGACGTGGACGCTTCTCTGACCGTTCTTGAAAATAAATCTACTTCAACCAACAAGGAGGAAAAAAAGGTAATGTTTCGTTGAAATTCATAAATTGAAACACCAATATAGCTTTAATTCCTTCTCATCTATATATCCATCTATCCTTTCATCAATATATCCAGTAACTGGTCCAACCGTTAAGATAAGCATCCCCTTGTGTCTATCTATCTAAATATCCAACTTGTTTGCCTGTGTCTGGCCCGCAGCGTGACTGACTACCTGTTTGTCTGCTCGATCCCTCGTGTCCGCTTTCATTCTGTTTCATCTGTTGGTATAGCTGTCTGTGTTTTCTTTCTCTGTTTCATTTAATATGCACTTGATAGAATCCCAATGCAAACGTGCATGACGGGTAGGATTCAAATTCAACAAGAAATGGTCGACTCGTAACAGCAGTGCTTCTTTTTGTAATACATTGCAGGAATTCATGAAGGAATTGGAACCAGTAGAAAGCACAGTAAACGCTGTTTTAGAGGAAGGAACAATTATCATAAGTACGAAACAGCTCACCTCAACACATGCCAAGTATATTGGGGAGAGACTAAACGAGTCAGAAAACCGCCTGGGAATTCTGTTGGATATATTCAACAATGAGCGGCAAAGGTGTGTAAAATTGTGCTAAATAATGCTCTCATGATTACTTAACCCTGTTCAGACTGGG
>JANVCK010137536.1:0-11303 GCA_026546655.1 Epizoanthus illoricatus
TTTTAGGAAAAGTCGTGAAATTTCAGCTCTCTACTCAAATCCGTTCCAGAGTTATCTAAGGAAAAGCATGAGGGGGGGCGGAATCCGCCCCCCCCCGTCCTGATAGGGTTAACATGATAAACACTGTGCGACGGGCGTGGGAGTTAGTTTTCCACTGTCAAGAGCAGCTTGTCGAAGTATCGAACCATAAACACTTTTTTTAGTGTCACTGTAAAATAAATGGAATCTAGAGTTATTTTTGAGAACAGGCAATAGACTCGAATATTTTGTTCTTTAATTTGCACGAATGATTATATTACATAGCTCCGATCCGAAGGTTTGCATTTAAGAATACGTGTGTTTTAGAGCGCGTGGTGACACATGACCGACCACACGTTCAGAAAGATAATCCTGTTCAGTTGGGCGGATACAAATTTGTTTTTTAATCAATCCCTGCTTACAATTTTATTGTTTTCTATTTGCTGCAAATTCAACTAGAAATAAAAGCCGTAACTTCGCGAAGAAGCTTCACAGTTTCCACAGCCGTTTTAATTTAGCTATTATCTCCGAAAACAAACAATATAAGCTGTCTTTGAGGGAGGGGTGCAGGTGTACAAAGTGAGGGTGGCCACAGACATTCGCGACACATACTGTGTATATTTACAACACTTCAATCAAGTGTAAAGATTACACAAAACAGAACAAACCAGAGCTTATTTCCAGATCTTATTTTATGTGACTTGGAAATCGCTGAACATCTTCAATTACTAAGCCAAACAGGAAAAGGATTATCAAATTACAGATTAACACCGATAATGCATTCCCTTCCCTTCAATGTGGATTCCGGCCAAATTTACTATCCGAAGATCATCCTACCTATTGACAGCATTTTCTGTTCACATTTTTTTCTTAATAAACAAATGTAGTGTCTGGAAAACAAACAAAACAGTTGCAGTACTAATACTGTGGGCTATAACCCGAAAGTGAAAGTACCGGTGAGGTTCCTTTACTGCGGATTGGTATTTCCTGGTTTTGCACAACGCACAGATAAATGTTTTTGATTTCGCTTGTATACAATAGATTCACGAGCAACCAGGAAGCACATGCACGAATGGTTGGAGCTCTGCCAAGAATTATTGTTTTCCTTGTTGTTTAATGTTGATGTGTAACGTATAAAATACCAATCCCAATGAAAAAATAGCACAAAGAAATGTCATAAGATTTGTAAATACCGTGGTATAAACTGATAACAAGAATCAATAAAAAGACATGCTCGTACGTTTCGTGTTTATCCACATCCGAATCGTGATGCGTATAAGGTACTAATTATTGTCAAAGCATGCTTAAAAACACTTGAACAGGAGTTATATAAGCCTTGAGTCTAGACACACCTGTCAATCTTTAACAAATCTGTCAACTTATCTTAATGGTGTTTTGTCCGCAAATAAAATCGAAAACACTTGTCAACACCTGTCGAAATGCCGGGAAATACAGGCAGGAAGAAAATATTGAAGTCACTACGCTTCAATTCAAGTTTAGTGTCAGCGCATTCCACAACTGAGAAGCAGTCAGATCGAGAAGGCCTTGTGTCCGTAGCTCTTTAGATTGTAAGATAGATGTAACAGTTCCTTGAGAAAGTTTTGCCTGCTACCATTGAGTATTTTGTACGTATAGAGTAAGATCTTGATTTCGATCCGTTGCTCAATTGGTAACCAATATAACTATACAAATACAATACAATACAATAGTTTATTGTTCATCTATACGTGATATTCCAGAACAAATACGACTTAAGAAATATCTATTTATCGATGTATCTATATAATGTTTAAAAGTTTATCAATATTATACTTTGTCTAATATTTACAATGTAACAGCTACAACTATAAATAAAGTTAAAATACAACTACTGTAGTGGTTTCTTCTACTCTCCTTGTAGTTCGCGTTTACCATTTCTCTTGAACTCTATGTTTCTAGAGTTCCTGGTTTCCGCGCTAAGTGTGTTGATATCTTTACGGCATGGAAGAAAGAAGAACGCTGAAGCGGTTGGGCTACAGCAGAGGCGAAAGTTTAAATCATCATTGTACCTAGTTTTGAAGTTATGAGTTGCTGATCGAGTGGACTGAACAAGAAGGGGCGTGACATGATACGACTTGCGTGAGAGTACTGAAGAGCATATAGCAGAACTATTTAGAACATATTGCAAGCGTTCAAGCAATGAATTACAGTTGTTAAGTTTATACGTGACAAAAGCATGTACAAACATTGTAGTTATGTCTGAAATTTAAAATTTGCTAATGTTTCTGATGGAGAAAAATGTAGAATAATTATTATGAATGCATGTTTAAAAACACTTGAACAGGGATGATATAAAACTTAAACCCAGACACACCTTTCAATCATTTGTTAAGTGATCATATTATTTATCTTTTCTGCAAACCTGTCAATTTATGTTTAAAATGGTATCTTGGGCATAAATGAAATCGAAAACAATTGTTAACACCTGTCGAAATGCCAGAAAATTCCGTGGAGGGTAACAGGAGCAAAGTATTGAAGGAATTCCACTTATGGTTTGTGTTTTGCATTCCCCATATCATCTAATGCCAGTTCTTTTGATATCAGCAGTTGTTTTGATTTATAGTTCAATAACATAAGTAGTTGCTCACTAATCATTTCTTATTTTCGGAAGAGAGTTCAACACTTTTGGTAGAACACGAAGTATGCAAGACGTCATTTGCCTACTTTTGGGTTTAGAATAACTTCAAATATCTTGTGACGTGGTTCAGACGTCTCTTTGGCTATTTGGAATGTCTGTCTACAAAGGTGATGCTTGACCACAACGGAGTCTGATTGTATCTCATCTGCTGTTCATAACTCAAAAGTGCAGAGTAACTTGAATAACAGGAAAACGTTACCAAATATATCTCTAAGTTCTTCTGGCTTGTAAGGGGAAATAGTAATGATGTGCATTACGTCAGCGAACAAAGTATTTTGCAACTTTATTTCTTTGCTCTATATAGTCACTGATTATTTTTTGATAAAGTTTGTTTGGCGTGATATCTATCCATCATCTTCCTGAATAACAATGGCATTCATTTTATCATAATAGTAATAGTAGTAATAATAATGATAATACATTGACGATGATTGAAACTAAAAAATAAACTTAATAATTCTTGTTTAAGAATGATACACCCAAAACTCGTCTTAGGGTAACGTTATGGTTTAAAAACATTACGCCGACTCAGACACCTAATATATACCGAAAATATGGGTCAGTGTAAGTTTGGTACCAAGTTGTGCTTCCATGCAAACTTTGGGGAAAATCGGTGAGATGGCCTGTGCAGCCATCTCCATGGTTCTGCATGGCTCTCTCACCAATCGACTCTTAAGACAACTGGACGCCTACTGGAATATAAATTTTTGTTCACCTATAATACAAATGCAATTACTTTATGGTAAATTATTTTTCTGTACCATTAATAGGGGGATCTCGCAATTTTTTTTAAATTGAGCTTTCTGCGATGCATTTTTCAGCAATCTGAGAAGAGTTCTTAGCTTTTGATATCGTTTAGGGATGAAATGAAATTCGCTTTAATCATTTTCGTGTATACCCTCCCTTCCCCCTACTGCATCTTGAAATGAGTGAGCCACCTTTTTGTTTGGTAAATTTTGAGTGACCGCCCCCTTAAAATCCTCCTCCCCCCAGGCCATAAAATCTGACCGGTCCCTAACACTACATTAGTATTACCTTTATATTATAAACTTATAGTTTTGGTAAGAAGCTTTGTACTTGTGTATATTTTATTGATCTGATTTTGTACCTTCCTAATAATAACTCAGCAGCTATATAAACGAATTTTTGTCTCCTTGATGTTATTTTTAACTGACTTTCAACCGTGTGATATATACGACTAGTTTAATAAAGGATGACGTCTGACAATACACAGAACGCAATACGCGAAGTAAGCACGATACTGGACCCATTTCAAGACTTCTTTTGTTAAAAATAATTAGAAAACTTTGCGTTTATAGTATCGTGATTGTTTTTGCGACTAATTTGATCAAGTATATTAAAACTAAATGAAAAATTCTGAAGAAACCATCTTTCTCAGTGGAGCCTGGGATCACGCATTGAATGTTGCGTATTTCCTATTTCAAAAGTAAACATTTACATTTATTAAAATAGCTGTAAACACACTTTGGTCTACAATAGTGAACCAGTTGTGAACTATTCTTTAGTGTCCCTAAACGCAGAGAGTCTAACCCTGTTTAGTTAGTGCTTCATGGCACTGAAATTAAGATTCGAACTAAGGAGTTCAATATTAACACATGCTGTTCATAACAAATATTTCCTTATTAAAATTACATTCGGTAAGAAATGAGAGTCATACAGTGCAGTGGCCGGACTCTAGCCAGATACCTCCAGGTTGACAGTCCGAGATGGTACCGACTATGCCTAGCAGGACAACCACTCATACAGAAAGACAATCAGTGTCTGTGATATCAGTAATCGAAACCATCAGGTATTAATAGTTCAACCGAAAATAGCTAGGAAACTTTCCAGCCCATAAAATATCACGATAATGGTTGGCAAGGCAATTGAGTCCGTGGTAACATTTTAGTGCGAATAAAGTTTTCGGGAGCCCGTGGCTAGTTAGTAAGTAGGTGTCATTCTTTCAGGCTAACGATTTTATGCTGGTAATAATGACCGAGATTATACTGTTCAATATTATGAACTAAATTCTAGTTACCAACTACACTAGTTTCAGGATTTTCTTATAACAACAAACTATATTTGGACTCTGGGGTTCAATAACAAAATACTCAAGTTCTAATCTATGTTTGCGTCATTTGCGGCTATTTTTGGTTGTAATCTACGACTTGTTTGTGACCATTAACATCATTCAATATATTGAGGGAAGCAATCAAAGATTAACCAACACACTCGTGTTTTAATTTAGAGTTGCACAACAACTCGATAAAGTGGAATTGAATTGTTTTGCATAATTTACAGTTCCATGAGCTGGCTCGAACTAAGTTGTTATTGATGTGAGAAACTGCAAAATAGCAGTTAAATGCCCTCACATCTTTCTCTCTTAGTTACACAGTTAGTAAAATAGTAGATCAGTGAAGCCGAGGATCGCCTTGTAGGCATAAAAGCGTTTTATTCTTTTAATAAAGCGATTATAATTATTGTTTATATGACAATGTTGTTGATGCTGAGCAGCGCAGAAGGCGAAACTTCGGGCTACCTGTTGACCCTTTAACACTACACTAACAGTAATTTTATTTGAGGGATTCGTTTTCTTGAAAGAAGTTTGCGTTTTGAGATTCTGGTGTTGAGTTATTCTTATGGTCTAAATATGAAGATTGGGAATAATTTGTTGCGTGGCAAAGAACCGTCGTTGGATACGCACGTTTGTGGTTAGCGAGCAGTGCCAGTGGTGAGAAATTAGCTTTCCTTAGACTGGACTTTACTTTCCTTTTCTACATGTAAACTTAGTTGCAGCTGCTGGGGGAGGAGGTAATCGCATATATGGCTACCGAAAGACGTTTCGCTCGACAGCCGGTCTCAGTTTTGGACAGTTTGGTATACAAGTCGCTCATATTACTGTCAAGAACATAGTTAGATAGTACTAGTAGTGTGAATTTGTGTTATTGTCAGTAAAACGGTTACGGCTGAAAACAGTGTATTTCAGTTGTACTTCACGTTATGAACAGCCCCACCAAAATTTTGGTTGAGTACTGCTCCCCCGGAGGATTTCACATGTAAGTATCATAACATACCACACAAATATTCACACAGTTCTGCAACACATGGCAGGAAACATTGATTTGCGTACAACAACACATATCCCCTGACAAAACTAGACTGCTAGCAGCCCTTTCTTCCTCAATCGTCCTGAAATCGGTAAGAAAAGATAAATATATTGATTATTTGTTTAGCCCGCAAAATCAAGAGGAAGACAAGGGGCTGCCCACAATCTAGACAGAACTAGCCCGAAGGCTAGAATCAAATAGGACTCCTAAATTTTATACATTACACGGCAGTACAAACGTATTAGAGACCTTTTTAAATGCCACGTTATCAGCTGGAAACCGCAAATTGGTGACAGTCACGTGACCAGCGCAAGGCGTCACGTTTGTGATGTTTTGCTGACGTTTGGAACAGCTGGAGGCCGGTACGTTTTCACGTGAGTCATTTACCTCCGAATTTACCTGCCTAAATTGTTCGTTATCGCTCGTATGAATGCTGCAGTTATACAAAACAAGATGTGAATGTTAAGATTAATGAACAAATTATCATCGTTTCGAAAAAGAATGCTGCGCAACAGTTTGATTCAGTTTGGTGTCACCAATACTACACTGCCGTAGTTTACCTCTATCTAAATGAATAAACTCTAATCTTAGCTTCTGACAGCAAAAGGCAAACTGCGGTTTGAGGTTAGCGGTAAACACAAAAAACCTGGTTCTAAAAGTCTCTGTTATTACGAGTACGTGATCACAAGACACTGAGAGCACACTGCATGGTCAGTTTATTCACGAAATCGCCTTCGTGTTCCCGTTTACTGCCTTTAGAGGAAACGAGTCATCACCGGTCAAAAGAATCACCACAGCAAAACAGAAACTCTACAGCCTGCTTGAGGCAATTCCACAATATTTACAAAGAGAAAGAATAGAAGCTTTTAGTTCCTTCGAGAATTGAGAATGTAGCTCCAATAGATGGAAACTGTTCATATACTTAATAAGCGTACCCACGCATAAGTACAACAGTATAAACAATTTGGTAACAGGAAATTCGGCCACGAATTCAGTCTTTTTCTGCACGCCATAACATATTTAGTAGTTTTACTTTCTCAGAAATACAATTAAATCCACTGATCTACAACACTTTTGAACTTCGTGATAAAATATATGCGTGCGCATGCATTTTTCAGTCAATCTCACCGTAGGCTCATAAACAATGCTGCCGTACGTAAGGGACCAACCATTTTATGTTGTAGAGTTGTGTGGAAGTGTTATCTTTCGTGCAAATTGAGCTGCATTTTTTCCCTGGTTACCTCTTCGACCCTCCCATTTCCTTCACAGCAATGAATGTGTCGTTGAAATCATTTTCGCGCTTCTTTTGAGCTTGCAACTTTTCTCCCGAAATTCTTCTACTTCCACCTTTCTATGTTCAAATCTAACTATGTTCAAATCTTGCACAGCAAATTTGCTTAAGCAGATCTGGGAGATGTTGTTAAACTCACCGGTCGTGCAAGGTAGGGAACATTCGCTACCCGCATGTCGTGAAATAAACTGCCATTGAGGATTGTATGACCCGACGTCTAGGTACGGTGAAGGAAGCGAATTGCCTCATCTGATGAATTAAGTAATCCAATTTTTCTGTACAATCTCAGTAACTTCAAAAAAGCTCATCGCAGTGGAATTTTCTTAGATTTACATCAGTCATAATTTACTGTCATATTATATAAATGACCGCCTCACTCGAAAACGAAACATTTAGATTCGGATTGAATCTTCAATAACACGTAAGTGTAGAAATTAATTATATTCCGAGGTAAATATACTATAAACTCCATATTTCAAAAATATATTTGAAAGATAGAAATGCTGAGCACTGAACAAGTTCTTCAAACGTTGGAAAAATGTTTCAATATGGATAATGGCTGCTCAAAATTTTGCCATTCAGATCAAACCTTTAGATTTGTTCTTGCTGTAAACACATCAAATATTCAGAAACAAACCCAATATTCTTGAACATGAATTAAGAAAAAAAGGATCAATATCACTGTGCAACGGACTGAGAAGCCATGTTGGGAGTTAGTTTTCTACTTTCACGAAATTTCCGTAAAGTATCGAACCACATGCACATACTTTTGGTTTGACTGTACAATAAATGGAATCGAGACTTATTTTTCAGAGCAGGCAATACGCTCGAATATTTTGTCCTTTGCACTAATACTTAAATTATATAACTCTGAGGACGTACGCGTGTGTGTTACGAGCGGATGCTGACACATGACCAGCCACATACAAATTAGTTTTTTAATGAGTACGTGCTCATGTCATTGATTACCTTCTATTTCAGTGCTGCAAAGTTAACTAGACATAGAAGCCGTAACTTCTCAAGGAAGTTTCAGTTTCCACAACCGTTTTGATTTAGCTATTATCTCCGAGACAAACAATATAAGCTGTTTTTTAGGGAGGCGTGTGTGCAAGGTGGGAGTCGCCACAGACACTCGCAACACATATTGTGTATATTTACAACACTTCACTTAAGTGTGAAGATTACACAAAACAGAACAAATTAACCAGCGCTCATTCCCAGCTCCGCAATAAACACTTTACGTTGCCAGCGTATCTTATGTTATGAGACTGGAAATCAGTGAATAACTTCAATTACTAAACCAAACACGAAAAGGATTGTCAGATAACAGACCAACACCGACAATGCATTTCCATTCCTTCGTTGTGGATTCCGAATTTACTATCCAAAGACAATCCTACCTGTTGACAGTATTTTCTTTTCACCTTTTAACAAATAGAGTGTCTGGAAAATAAACAAAACAGCAGAAAATACACTGTGGGCTACACTGCAAGTGAAACTACCAATGAATTTCCCTCACTGCGGATGGTATTTCCTGGTTTTTAACAACACACAGATAAGTGTTTTCAATTTTGTTTGTATACGAAACATCATTCTAAAGATAGATTTAATGGTTTGGTAAAGTAAAATGTGATCATCAGACACAGGAATGGTTGGAGCTGTGCCCAGAATTATTACTTTCGCTGGATGTTTAATAACATATGCATAACGTAAACTACAGATCCGTGACAAAGAAAAGCACAAGGAATGTCATACGACCTGTAGATATCAACCTGGTATAAACGGATAACAACACACATGCCCGTTTGTTTCGTGTATATCCACAAATGAATCATGAAGACACACCTGTCAACCATTGGTTAAGAGTTCATATTGTTTTTCCTTTTCTACAACCTGTCAACCTATTTTAAAATGGTATTTTGTGGGCAGATGAAATAAAAAACACTTGTCAACATCGGCCTAAATGCCTGGAAGTACTATACAGATTAAAAAGATACTCAGGAAGAAAGTACTGAAGGAATTCCACTTGTGGTTTGTGTATTGTATGCCCTATATCATCTAACGTAAGTATCGATACTAGCTCCTTGATTTATAGTTCAATAACGTAAGAAGTTTCTCACTAATCATTTTTCATTTGAAGAGAGACGTCCTCAGGTTTACCTATAGATGGTTTAGTTAATTATATTTGAGATTTACGCATCACAATTAAACTAATTGCATGTATTTTACAATATGTAGTAATAAAATGTTCAATCACAAACTATATACATTATAATACTACAAAACCTATTTAGGTAATTAAAGGGATAAAAGGCCTAATAAACTCGAAAAACCTATTTACATTTGTGAGCGGTCAATAGAACGGAATATTCAAGACGTCGTTTCCCTACCTTTGCCTTTAGAATAACTTCTAATATATTATTTGACGTGGTTCAGTTGTCTCTTGTGTTATTTAGAATGTCTGTCTCTACAAAGGTGATGCTTGAGCCACAATGGATCCTGATTAGCATTTCACCTGCTGGTCATACCTCAAAAGTGCGGGGTAAGTTTAATAATAGGAAACAGTTATTAAAGATCAAAATTCCTCTTAGTTATAAAGGGAAACAATAATGGTATGAATTACGTCAACGTATATACGTTTATCTATCTATCTATCATAAAAAACAACAACATTGTATCGTATAATATTAACAATAGTAATAATAATGATAATAAATGGAACATTAAAGTGATGATATCTTATTCTTATTCTTATTCAAGAATGATGCACCCAAAACTCGTCACAGAGTAACATTATGGCTTGGAAAACATTACGCCAAATCAGACACCTTATATCAATGGAAGTATAATTCAGATTCTTTACGACGTGTGTCCTATCGAAAGTAAAAACACTGTACGCCTTGTGTGTTTTGAGACAATGATGCCTAGTCTTAGTCCATATGTATTCAACCATTGTAAATATATAGCTTCACCTTTTCGGTACTGAATCGAAGAGATCCCATTAACTAGGTTTTAACTGACACCTGTTGCAATATCCCAAGTATTTGTAAAATAAATTTTCTTTTAATTTTATACATTTATTGATAACTACTAAGAAAGCTACTAAACTTAGATCTTCTTTCTTCGCTTTCTTCTTCATCATCGTCATCATCATATTCTTGTTCTTGTTCTTGTTCTTCTTTTTCATTTTCATCTTCTTCTTCTTTATCTCCGTGTTCTTCCTCTTCTTCTCCCTCTTTCTCTTCCTATTTTTCTTCTTCTTCTTCTTTTCCTTCTCCTTCTTGTTCTTCTTCTTCTTCTTCTTCTTCTTTCTTCTTCTTCTTCTTCTTCTTCTTCTTCTTCTACTACTACTTCTTCTTCTACTTCTTCGTCTTCATCTTCATCTTCTTCTCCTTTTGTTTCCTCTTCTTCTTCTTCTTCTTCTTCTTAAGTTCATGGTGTTGTTGTGGTCGTTGTTGTTGCGACATTGTTGTAGTTAAAATAGAAATAATAAATTGTATTAGTTGTTGTTGTTGTTGTTTTGTGTTTCTTGGTCTTCTACTATTCCTCTTCTGTTCTTCGTTTTCTACTACCTCTTATTTTTCTGCTCATCAATTTCTGTTGTTCCTCTTCTTCTCCTTCGTCTTCGTCTTCTCCTTCTTCTTCCTCTTCTACTTCGACTTGTTTCCAATTTCCAGGTAAAAACAATATCAATAAGTTGAAAACAGTGATATTGTTAGGCTGTAGCAGAGTGACTAGATTTAATGTATTCCGGTAAGGACGGTTCCAAAGGACGGCCGTGGGGGCAGACGGTATATTTAGTTTCTAGATCCAAATAAGGCCTATTGCTTTATGAAATACCTTGAAATTTCTCATTTTGAATTTACTTAATGGGTCCAATCATTGCATTGGAATTGCCATTCCAGATGAAATCAATTAGCACTATTGTGCTAATAATATATATTTTGCCAAATATTTTCAAGATTCTGTTTTATATCGGGGATTCTCTCATTGACTGACATTCTTTTCTAAACATTCTTTTTCATTATACGAGAAGTAACAGCCCAATGCATAAATAGCCTCTGATGGCCATTTTACTGGTAGAAAGCGGTCAGCTATTGTAACTACAATTACTATTAATATTAATAATAATAATAATAATAATAATAACTTTATTGCTTATATAGCGCAAAATTCATGGGGATATGATCTAATGCGCTTTACATACATG
>JANVCK010137758.1:0-19282 GCA_026546655.1 Epizoanthus illoricatus
ACAATGACAATGACAATGACAATGACAATGACAATGACAATGACAATGACAATGACAATGACAATGACAATGACAATAATAATATATATAAACTTATATCGCACCTATACATGAATATTCTAAGCGCCTTACAAATGTAAGTATATTGGTAAAAAATTAAAAATCATATGCTATTTTAAATAGATGGGTCTTAAGTCTCGATTTAAAAGAAGTGATGCTGACAATGACAATGACAACGACAACGACAACGCCAACGCCAACGCCAAGTAGAATGGCAATGGCAATGGCAATGGCAATGGCAACGGCAATGCCAATGCCAATGCCAATGACGATGATGATGAAGATGATGATGATGATGATAACGATGACGATGACAGTGTTACTGACAGTGACAAGAACAAGGACAATTTAAACGACAGCTACAACAACAACAGTGACAGTGAAAGTGACAGTGACAGTGAGACAGTGACTGTGACGGTGACAAGCACGAGCACAATTTCAACGGCAGAGACGACGATGATGATGATGAGTAAAGATAGACTCTATCCCACCTTGCATCTTCCACTACAAGGGAAATAGGCGACTGCTCGCAGTGTAGGAAATATATTGAGTATATTGGATCTGTCCAGCCCTTAGAATAGCACTTGAACTGCCACTTCGGGCGATAAAAAAAACACAACGGAGAAGCAAGAGAAACATTGAAGAGATTTTTGTCATTTTTGTCACTCAATTTTTGTTCGCCTTTCTCTTGTGATGCTTCATATCCAGAAAAACCTATTGGCAGGATAATCACCCACAAATACATAATTACTCTTGAGAGGTAATCATTGCTCTTTTATCCCCACATTAAGGTTGGCGAGTCTCTACCGGAAACGTCTGATGCTGTTCCGTTACTTGGCATAAACGTCTGCATGACCATGATCGAGATTTCGTTTACTTTGTGCGCCACAATCTTTGTCCTGCGGTGTTACCATAGCAACGATCCGCCACCGGTAATAACACAGAAAATCATCCGTGCTCTGCGTTGCAAAAAACGCAAAACAAAGAAGCCTCGGGAAAACAAGACACATGCGTCAACTGAACCTGATGCGGCCCAAGCTGATGTGAATTCCGACGAGAAGCCTGGTGAAAGAATCGAGATCTCATGGCAAGAAGTTGCAGAAAAACTTGATCAAATATTTTTCTGGGCTGCAGTGCTGGTTACGTCCGTAATGTATGTGGCTATATATATTACTGTAGCTTAATGTCTGAGTAGATGGCACATCGGGAAAATATACCAGTAATCAGCACAAGTATTGCTGCAACTAAACAGTAAACAGTCGAGGTACACTATCAGAAACTTAATGGCGTTTGTTTCATTTAGAAACCCGCTCCCCCACCTAAAAACGGCGTTATTAACGTTTTTGTACTGAACATCTTCTGTCACACGGAAAAGTAGTAATAAGCTGTAATCTCTCCGTGGTACGTTACTAGCTGTGGTTTCTGTAAGTACACAAGAAAGGCTTAACTAGCACGATTTATGTTCTTTCTTATAATCCACCACCGCATTTTAGTGTGTTAACACGGCTACATTATAAACAACAAACAATTTCGGACGTTAAATTTTCGGACACTTTTTAAAATAATTTCGAACAAAATTCGGACAAACATTTTCGACAGCTTGCTGAGAACAGTGAGGCTAATCCAGAAGTACTGTTTGGAGAGAAAACGGGCAGAAAACGGCCTAAAACTTTCACTCCTGATCGACTATTCTACGGAGGAAGATTTCAAAACTAAAGTCTAAAGAAGGTGTACGTGTAATCCATAATTCAAACTTCCAACATGTTCTTGCTTAATAGTAACATGTATCGGACGAAAAACAAAGTTTATACCATAACGAAATCCTAAAAGTTATTACGAGGGTACAAAAATCGTCTGAAATAACCAATGCATGGGTTGACCACAGTCAGGAGAAAATCCAATCTTATAGGAGTCTGTAAAAATGTCGGACGCTTAAAAATTTCGGACACCAAAAAAACTCGGACGGTTACATTTTCGGATACTTTTTTGTCCGAAATAAAATCCGTCTTAAAGTTTTGGTTGTTAATGTATAAGTTGACCCACCAATTCCCGCAAATCAAAACTTAAACAGAGTGAATGGTTTTATACTAAACCACAGATGTGTTATGAACACGCGCGCGAGTAGATGGCGCCAAAAAACACAAAACCATCAGGTTTCGCGCTTATAAGCATTGAACCGAACGTCTTTCGCGGTATTTTATAACTTTTTAAGAAACATGTGAGTTTGTTGAATTGATACAAGTTGGAAATCAAATATTAGAAGTGAGATACGCAATGTTTATATATGCCGCCGTTTCATGTTATGTTTAAAGCGCAAGTTTTGTAGCGTGACGAGTTTAAGCTATTGTGTAATCTCGCACATATACTTCCAAAACTCTGAAACTGAAATATTCTTAGTTTATGCAGTTTGCAAGTATTTATATTCTGGTGATGAACTAGGTATATCCAAAAATGTCGAATGATATGTTATCAAACACATAACATCTATGTTGGCAGTGTAATTGCCCAGCCTTGCTCCCTGGTCTTTTCAAGACCATGTGAAGGCGGTTGGAAAACACCAGCTTAGCATATAATTGTTCTCCAGTTGAAAGTTCACTAGTTTTGGCTATTTGTTAAGTTCTTATTAATATAATGGTTATTGGTCTGCGAGCGAGAGAGCGGAAAAACCTCTTCTGGCCTTCCGTATTGAGGACACATATGATTTGTTAAGCTCGATATTTTGCATACAAGCTCTTTTGGTGACAAAGAATAGAATATCAAATACCAAAAACATTTTGTGAATACGTTTCAGAGATATAAGGTTGTGTACTTTGGGAGAGGTGATATTTTGATCAGCAGAAAAACTAACATCTTCGTAAATATCTCCGAGTGGCTTTACAATAATTCGATAATATTTTGTCACGAGTTTTGTACAACGGTAACAGAAGTAAAACACTGAGGGCCGATTATTTAAACGAAGCCTAAACTCTAGCCCATGGCTATCTTTTGTTCAAAGGTGTTGCGAACAATAGATAGTTTAAACTTGGTTTAAATAATCGGCCCTTACAGTTTTGGCGTAGCATCGCCGGTTGATGTAAAAATAATGAAAAAAGCAGCAGTGGGTTTTTTCCACTATGTCACTGCAAGCACTCCCTCTTTTTCCTCCGGAAATCATGGAGAGAAACGAAAATTCGAGAGGCGAGCGGGATGACGCGCTGAAAGCGGGCCGCAAAAAATTGCTAGAGAAGTTTTTGTCGTCCCAGTTTATGCGCGCCAACCCACCCGACGCTCTTGAGTTTTCGTTTCTCTCTGCGCCATTTCTAGTGGAAAACAGGGCCTGCTCGCAGTCTAGTGCCTATAGTTTCTTGGGTTCTATCGCTGGGTGTGCGAGGGACTGCATCTGTAAAGCGTGATGACGTCATAGTTTGGGGCTGTCAACGTTACGGGTCAGTTGAAAAGCTAACATGATTTGCGGGTTAACAATAAATTTTGTGTCACTTAAAAACGCAGATTTCGCAAATTATTAGGGGGTAGATAGATATGTAAACAATGAAATCCAGCGAACAGGACACGTATTTCAAGATCACTTTATTCCGAGATACATTCACATCACGCATACAATAATACTTAGTATGCAGAAAGTTCTCCAGGAGCCATGCATGCTGCAACATCCCAAGGTACTGTAGCTACCATGAGACAGAGTGATGAAGTTTTTGCCAAACTGTATACGTCGGTATTCAGGTAAAGTTTGTCCTTGTGGGTTCTAAACACGTGCCTTATTCAACTATGGGGGAGGGGGGGGCATGTTTGACATTAAAAACTAGGTTTTGATGATTCTTGCTGAGATGCCTGTATGTCCAAGCACCGATAAGGTGTTAGCATTTCAGTTCGTCGACATTCCTAATTAGTTTTCAATATTTTTGCTTTGCCCTTTAGTCTATTGTAAGAAGTTAAAACAACCACAATTGAGTGGTAAATTAAAATAAGAGGAGTTAAGGTGAAAAACTCTTAGTAGGGGAGGGGAGGGAAGGGTTGTAACAAGTTCCCACCGCGTACCGATAGTTAGCAGTAGCACTGTCACAGCTTAGAAAATAAACCGCACTGGAAAAAAATACAAACTGTAACAGCCCACACTTTGTAATTCTCCCTAAGCGAGGGTCGCAGAGAGCAAACGACTAAAGATAATGTACTTAAAAAAAAGTTAATCGACTTGAAACAAGCAACAGAGTGGTTAACATTACTAGGCCGGTTCACACTAGATATCCAAGTGCACTTCAAGTGCACGTACAGCCAAGTGCACTTGAGAATAATTTTGGGAAATCACGAAATAATAGGTGTCATTTCTGGAATACTTAAAAGCCAACCTGTCAGTCAGTATCCGCGAATAACGCCCTGCTGAACAAACCCTTTCACTGGAAATAACGATCTGTCATTGTAATTAGCGACCTGTCATTGTAATTTACAGCGTGACACTGTAATTTATCACCTGCAGTCAACAAGCTTGTATTGTGATTGGATAAGTCTGCTTCAAATGTGTGCAGACTACACTTGGAAGTGCACTTCGGATTCTTTGAAAAGTTCGAATCTCTACGGTAACAAAGTACGAAGCTCGACCTCGTATTTTGACGTTCTTACTCAAGTGTATCTAAAGTGCACACTACAAGTGCACTTGAGTCCGCTAGTGTGAACCGGTCAACTGACGCTTCAACGCCCCGCCGAGTGCTTGTATATAAATCTAACCCCAAACGTGTTTAGCTCCACGCTCACTGATACCCAGGCCTTACTCCTCTTCTGGACACCGTTTAAGGTCTGAGTGGCTTGAGTCCCAGTTTGGCTCTCAGTTCGTTTGCCTCTTGTATCGCCAGCTCCTCCTTACTCATGCCTGCCTCCGGCTCTTTTCCCTTCTCTTTCTTCTTGTCGGATTTCTTCTTGCTCTTCTTGGATCTGTCAGGAGACTCGGACCGTGACCTTGATCGGGATCGCGAGCGGTGGCGTCGGCGATGAGGCGAACGCGATCGGGAGCGCGAATGACGACGACGCGGCGAGCGTGATCGGGAACGACTTCTGTGTCTCCGATGATACGGTGACGGACTGCGACGGCGCCTTGGCGACGAGCTGCAGTAATACATTAGCACCAGTTAACACGACTTTCTCCTAATTACGTCAGAACTGCCAACTGAACTCCCACCCACATGTAAATAATAATAATTGCACATGGATTATTAAGCAGAGAAGATTAAGCAAATATCAACACTAAACAATGTTGCGAAGCACCAGAGGCTGTTGTTGCAGGTTTTTTGCATTCACTGGTCACTAGTGACAGAATCACAAAGGCGTTCTATTCGAGCTCACGCTTTGCCTACGAACATCAAGCTCAATAATATCGGCCTGGAACGAGTTAAACACAAGTACTCAAACTATGTATGTATGCAGTCTTGAGGCAAGACAAAATTATTTTCTTTATACATATATGTTGAACTTTAATATTAGCTGCCGTGAAATTATTTCGCTCGATTCGATGACTGATAACACTTGCACTGTTGTAACTCATAATTTCTGAACCTATAATGTACCTTCGGCTTCGTCGTCTGCGGCGCGGTGATCTTGACCGGCTGCGTCTAAAAATGAGAATGACAACAAATCTCCTTTAGCTAACAACACTCAACAGGCCTGCTGTAACTACTTATCAGCGGTATTCGACAGTAGGGTAAGACTGGTCAGACAGAGAGGCACAGCACGGCACAGCACAGCACAGCACGGCATGGCACGGCACAGCACAGCACAGCACAGCACGGCACAGCACGGCACGGCACGGCACGGCACAGCACGGCACGGCACAGCACAGCACGGCACAGCACGGCACGGCACGGCACGGCACAGCACAGCACAGCATGGCACGGCCAGCATGCACACTAGCACAGCATCACGCTACGTCACGCCATGCCACACTACAGCACAACGTGCAGTCAAAAATACACACTATAGTTTATATACCTGTGACCTGGTGATCGGCTGCGCCTTCGCGTACGATCGTAATCACGGTAGCCACGTCGGCGGTCGGGCGAACGACTCCGACTCCGGCTGCGATAACGAGGTGGCGATTCCTAGGAAGAAAATAATTTCAGTAATCACTTTCCGTCCATTATAAACTGAGCCCCAAAGGGGTATTTTTTATAACAGGTCTAGCCCAGCAGAAATAAAATAAATCATAAAAATACTTCTTAAAAAATATAAAATATTCTAAAGTGCTTCATAAACAAGATACGTGGCATTAAAGCTAAAATTTCAACGTTTGAAGATAAAACTACATGTCACCAAATTTGAGTCTAACTTTCTGTAGGGCAATCTACAATAAAATAAGGAGGCCGAGTTATAATAAATGTATCTTGAGGGAAACAAACGGTAAGTACTGTTTACTGGGTCCAGTACACATGCAAGAACTCACTGGGCCCAGTACTATACGGACTCGCTTTGGGAAAAGTACAAAGTGTAACCAGTAAAATGAAGCACTATATGAGTACGTTCTCGCGGCTGTTTTTAATTCCAGTAATTTCAAGTTCTCCAAAAATGAAAAACTAGTGAAGTAACTATTAATAACCTTTGGGCGTGGTGTACGGGGTCAGAATTCCCCACCTCTCCTATCCCCTTTTCTCCCCTTCACATCCCTTATAACTGGAAGTGAGCCTGTTTTTTGTATTTTTCTTCCGCTTTCCACTCCCTTTTCTCCCGGGTTACTGTCCCCTGCTCCCTAAACGCCCTTGCAGTGAGAAGGTAGTTTTGCAATCGAAGCAGATGCATGAAAACAACAGCTTTTAAGCTGGGGTTACAATAGATAGATAGACAGACACACGGTCAGAAAGATAGATACATTGTAGATAGATAGATCAACTTCATCAAAGTGTCTGTTGTTCTAGCCAACCCCAAAAGAGTCTACCAATCGGGGGTCCACTAATAAAGACCAGTTCATGAAACTGGTCAGAGTATTGCATCTGTTCTTACCCTTTCCTCTTCCTCTTCTTCTTCTGACTCCATGTCCTCAAGGTCGTCATCTAACAAGCTTTTCTAGAAACACAAAAAAAACATTGCAAATTTCCACTGGTTACAATACTGCAGTAACAGATAAGCTAGAGCTGCTTTGCTTGACTGTCCAAAGCTCATTTGCACTGTACTGTCATTGCATTGTCAAAGCAGCTTTTGACCAATGAAATATGCGAGATGTTCAACTCGTGTTCAGTACTGGCCAATAAAAAGTGTGAAGTTCACCTCTCATGCAATCAGTAATGCAAATGCGAATGACAATACAAATGACAACTGAATGCGAACGAGTTTCTCCTCTGATTGGTTTACGTCTGTCACGTGACCGTCTGATTAGTTGTGAGTTTTTGGTAAGTGTTGTAAAGATGGACTTAGCCAATCACGAGCTCTTCATTTCATTGTCATTTTATTTGTATTGATCTTTGGACAGTCAAATGAAATCGACTCTAATATAGATCTGCATACATCTTACAAAAACTTATTGTGGCCACTATGACATTGTAGGAGAAGTAGTTTAAGTACTCACCCTTTGTTCAAGTTGGTTTGAATTTTCCAACAGCTGTCTTTTCTGTGTGATTAACAAGACAATTGAGTTGGAATACATGTATTCTTATTGATACCCTGGGTGTCAGAGGAAAGACTTGCTCTACATCTTTGTAGAATTCAGGGGGGGAGGGTTCAGTGGGTTTGAAGGAACCCCCTAAAATTTTAAAAAGTTGATTTTTTAAAAATTTGAAATAAATTTAATTCAAACAAATCCTAAATAATTCCAATCACACTGTTCCCTTGAACACAAAATCAAAATATTCTCGTGTATTCTGCAAGTCACATTTTCTTGGCAAGTTTTGGGGGAATTTGTGCTGTACTCAGCCAGTCACAACAAGTTTTCTTTCAACTAGTAAGTAATTGATGGTAAAGTCATATGAAAAGAACATTTTTCACATAATATTTTCAAGCCAACTTTCAGTCTCAAGAATGCAGGAAATGGCATCTTAGAGACTCAATCTAAATATTCTTCTGGGGGAGCATGCCCCTAGACTACTCTAGAAACTTGCATCTTAGGCACTCACAAAATTAATTGAACCCCCTAACACAAACTGATGGTTATGGGCCTGCGCTAGCTCTAAGTTGTGGAAAATGAATGAAGGCTGTAGACTAATGAAGCAAGTGTAAAACTGAAGGGCAATTGTGAGTCTAGCCTTTGGTTTCCACCTCAAACCCACCTGTATTCTGGGTAATATGATGCTACAAACTCTCTCTTCTCTCAGAAGGTCATCAATGAACTCATCCATGTGAACGATCTCCATTTCTGAAGACAAGGACAGCACATGTATGTCAAATTCATTATATTATCGTTAACAAAAATCACAGAAAGCCTTAATTTTTATATTTAAATCTTGACAACAAAATTCAAGTTAATCAGAAGTGACAATTTTGGGGAAAACAATCTGTTATATATACTCTTGAAGTTGCATGTTAACATCTTTTGGTTTAGTAGTCATGTGAGATTCTACTACCCAGCCAAAGTGAAACATATTATACATATTTTTATAACTTTAGTAAACATCTGATGCACAATGAACCCACAATCTGCAACACCTGTTACAGGTATGTATAACAAATAGATGCTATATAAGCTGTAAAAATCATTTGTCACAAATAGTATAGAGAATGTTATGACTGCAGGGTTCTCCCCAAAGTGAATGGTTTTTGAGAACCTGTACAAATTAATGCTGTATGCACATGTGAGCTATTGCTATAAATGCAAATTTCTGCCCCTCTGGTATTTGTTCCTGTGGAGAACTCTGGACTGTGAAATTTGTTACAGGTGAACTAAGTGTTATAAGAGTTATTGAGAACCCTGCATAGGACCCTTCTATGAATAACTATGCAGTGCAGTCTTAAATGAAGGTTACATGACTGTACACCTTTCTGGTTTGGTATACTTGTTGAATACAGAATATTTTATTGACCACAAGTCTTTTTAAAATTACTCTAACCTTCAAAAACAACTACTGACAGTAACGTCTGCACTTACTTCCCATTGTGTCTTTCCTCTTCATCTTCCTGTAGTCATTGTACAGAGGTTCAAGGTAGTTGTAACAGTCGAGAGAAGTTCCAACCAGTCTCATGTACATTGCACCCAGAGCACGGACATATCTACAAGGTTCAAACAAACCTAGTTAACCTCAGGGAATATGCTTGCATAAATAGACATCCCTTGCAAGCATTATTCAATTGTATTGTCATAATTATATTCTGGGTTTTCCCCCTTATCTCAGCATAAATATTAAGGACTTTTTATGGACTTTTCGTGGTATCATTAAGCCATTTTTAAGGACCTATATGGCACCCAATACTCAAGTGAAAGAAATTATTTTCAAAATATGTGCATAATTTACATGTATTAAAGAGTAAATGTCAGTTTCTTGGACAGAAATCAGGAAAATAAAATTTAAGGACTTTTTATTGACTTGTGACGCTTTTAAGTACTTAATTTTCAGAAATGAAAATTTAAGGACTTTCATGGATTTTTAGGACCTGAGCACTTGTACAAACCCTGTATATATTGTTTTAACTTTTTGGCCAATCATATCTCGTGGCTATACACCACATTAGCTTTATTTTAAATTACCAGTTAATATTTGTAATTTGAAGCTGTCACAGGTTCAATAGTACTCAATGCTTGCACAGAGTGGTATAAAACAAAGTTAAAACGTGAAGGTGAACCCTATTCAGATTAGGAGGGGGGGGGGCTGAAAGTGCCAGCACCTATTTCAAACCATTATAGCTAAAGCATCATTTAAGATATAATGCTGAAACTTTACTACTTTTCCTAAAATACATTGGGGAACATTTTGATGTAGCAAACTTGTTCATATAGTGTAACCTGTTTCCATGGTAACCATGTTTTGAGTGACAGGTCTGGAAAAAAATTTGAGAACTTTTTTCTTAAAATGGAATTTTTTGGGGATTTTTTCCTTTACTGTAATATCGTAGTTCCTGTTACCCAAAGTTCATTTCTAAACTTTTGATAATACATGTAGACAAATTTTCTGATATTCATTGCAAAATCCAAGATAACCGCAATAAAATCCAAGATGGCATCATAATTGAAATTACTAATTACCATTAGATTAGTAATAGGCTCATTAATGTGCATGCCAACTTTCATTTCCATATCTCTAATAGTTTGGAAGTTACAGGCCACAGGCACTTTCAAGTGCTAAAATGGTAGAACATTAAAGCTTTAAAACTTGGTATTAAACTGCAGTTTCACGCTTGGTGGCAATCATCAGACTCATTACATGTATCTAGCCTTTTCAGCCTCAAACACAAAAATCCTTCTGACTAGCTCTCTACTGTTTAGTAATGTGTAAAATAAGATTTATTATTTATAATCAGTTTCTTTATTGTTTTACTAATTAAAAACTACTTATTCTGGTTTAGTTTGGTCTTGATGTTACAAGGAGAAGTACTGTACTGTAGATAATGGTGATAAAGTACTTGCAGGGCTCGAAATACATGTAGCAAAACATTATGGCCAGACATGTTCATATTTTGTTGGCAGGCCAAATAAATTATGGCCTGACATTTCCTATTTCTGAACTACCAAAAAAGAAAACCCTGTTATTTATAATGAGCAAAGAAAAGAGCATGATGCTAGGCACTGTTTCACTTAATTTATGCATCTAATAGTACAGTACTGTAATATACGTACCCATACCATTTACTCCATTACCACCCCAGTACTATGCGATAACTTCAACTCAAAATATATAGAACACTTTGTCAAGTTTGTTCTCTTGCAAGTAAAGTGACTTGTAGTCAACATGACTGCCTTATAATGTTACAACATTAAAGCAAATAAAGCAAAACAAGTCAGAACAATTTCGCCTGCCATTTTATTTTTGATTTGGCAGTTTAGAATTATTTTCACCTGCCATTTCTGAAATTTGGCCTACTTTTGGCCATTTGCAGCCCACCATTTTGAGCCCTGACTTGTAAAAGTTGTACATACTTGTAGTCATCATTCTTGATAAACTCCACTACAATTTCTTTCTCTGGTTGAATCTGAAGCATCTTGAGAATGAGGCAGAGGAATGGAGTGGGTTTGATATTGCCACCAAATGAACCTCCAATGTGATCCAACTCCATCGCTTTGTCCACAAGCAGCTCAGCTGTTAGCCAATGAAAATGGGGTGATTATTTGGCCAATGAAAGTTGATTACTAGTTTCTTGGAAACCAATCTCAGAAAATTGATGAGGGAGGCATGTCACATGAAAAGCACTTGTACCTTGACCTGAAAATTTATGGGGTCCAGAAATTTCTAGAATTCTATGCATAACACAGGGTTTACAAGCAAGATTTTAACTTGGTTGTTGGACTCAGTAAATAAAATTTAAACTATTGATCTTTTTGTCATTTTCACTGATTTATGCAGGGGGCAAATTATATATATATCACATGTGGGCACTAACAAAAAACTAACAAACAACTTTTGTTGGCCAGACTTTAAATCCTAGGGCTGACCATATCAACTGTTAAATTATTTTCATTTTTGCCTGCATGACAAGTATGTCAAATGCCTACTGCAAAACTTTACCTATCCACAAGAACAAGTATTGCATAAATGCAAATTATATACTTGTCCTGTCAGGTACATAGTTACTTCTTTTGCACAAGTGGGGAAGTGCCAGACGAGTACAGATTCCTCAAAACCTTGATCAAACAAGCACGAGAATTGGCAGATGTTGAGTGATTGGGCCATCCCCATAAAATGTTTTGTTTCCCATCGCTCTCTGTCTTGTAATGATGTGTCAGCTGGTCGGGGAAAATAAAAATTTAAAGGAAAAGAAAAAAGAAAAGAAAATAGTAATATGGCCTCAAAGTGAAATTCGACTCAGGGCCTGGTTGAACAGATTCAGGTTGCTCAAAGTACTTGATACTATTCAGTTGTTTGTTTGTGCTTGTAACTCACGTTTGTATGAGAGACAAATTCCATTACAATGGTATCACAGTTTCAAAATAAAATTTTGTATTCCTGTGGAAAATTACAATATATAACTGAGTTATGTCAGAGTTTATGATAGTCACTTGCATAACAGCTTGCATTTGTACGAAGACAAATTCAAGTTTAGTTACCGTTACAAATTACATGTATATCGTAATAAGTGGAAAGTTTGACGAACACTAAGTAATCATGACTTTTTTTTCATTTCCCAAAAAGTTGGGTCAGTCAGGTGATGGGAAACAAAACATTTTATGGGTATGGTCTGGTGTAGTCAAAGGAGCAAGAAATCAGTGAAAGCTAACAACAGATCAATGAGAGCTAGCAAGAGTTTCACCAGAGTATATATGGTAACAGGTAAGAACCTCAAATGAGGGTCAACTCTCATAAAATTCAAACAGACTGAACTTCAATATAGCAGTACATATTAGTCAAATGCGAGTGAGAGTTTGAATTTTTATCAACTCTCATGCGGTATTCTCATGCTCGTTTGATGCGTTAAATAATCAGGTGGTAAATATAGTTATTTGCACAATAGTGCTCCCCAAATGCCGAGCACTGAGGAAGGTGAACAAAAAATGAGCATGCTATTAGCTTTCATGAAATGAACTTTTGAGCAATGGAACTAATGCTCAATTTCATGTGCAACTAGAGATATACCTCTCTTCACAAGATTATCATTTGTGGACTACAATACGATGTGATAATACAGAGATTCTCTGGGTAAAAGAGTCAGCATGGAATTAGTTACTTAAAATACTTTTGTACACCAGTCCTGGTTTAATATGAGTTACGAATCTTCCTATATCATGATAAACTCATAAAGTTTGTGTGAAAGAACGACATGACATGACGCTGGATCCTGTTATATTATAAAACCAAGTGCTTACCTGTAATCGCAAAACAGTGCTCTTTCCAATATTTGCATTCGTAAATCCTGGATCGGACGATCTTTTCCACTAGATACTGTGGATTTGTGCCCTTTACGGTTCTGGCGTCCGAAACTGTTCGGTTCGCCATCTTGGATTTCGTCTTGGAACAAGTCCTCACGCGGCTAATAATCCCAGAATGCTATGCGGCTTTGGTGTATCGAAACCGGAAGCGAAGTGAAGTTTCACTTTTCGAAGAGCGCAAAGAAAACTTGGTTTTCACTGTCCTGCAATACATTGAAACATTTTATCAAAGCCAAAAGTGAATTTTAATGAAAAATGGAGTTTCTTTCAATAGGACATCGGCAGCTTGCGGCAGAATGCCTGCAAGAATTAAGGAAAAAACTTGCTCGACCGTCGTCACAAATCCTCCGATATTTTCAAGAAGGAAATTTTTCTGTTGAGGAATTGTTAAAATATGGAATGAAATATATGAAGGAAGATCTTGCAGCAGCAGTAACCGTCTGGGAATACACGTTGGAGCAAACTACTGACAACGAGACAAGATTTGCCATTTTTCACCAGCTTTTCTCGGCTCTTGTTGCCACCGGACCCTGGGACAAAGCACAGCAAACAGCTAATGTGTTTTTCAGCGAAGTTTGTGAAATGAAAGAAGTACCACAGGCACAGTCGCCAGGAAACCTGGGGCAAGGTGAGAGAACACGTTACTTTTGACTCCCTCATTCTCCAGTCTCGCCATGACCATAATGCACATTGATTTTTTTTTTGGGGGGGGGTATGTTGCCCATTTCCAATTGTTCTCAACTGGGGAAAATACTGTTTACCGTTTGTATTACCCCAAAGTGCTAAGCATTATGGTCGTGCAAAAATGGACAATACTTGGAGACCAAGGAGCAGTCTGTGGCATGAGGGATAAGGGGGAAATTTGTGAATGTATGATATGTATCATCAGGGTTTTCAATAAGAGCCGGCAGCCGGCAGCCGGCAAAATTTGCCATCCACTCTAGTCATTTGTGCCGGCTACTTTATTAAGACAAAGCAGGGCCGTAGCAGCAGGAGGGGCAGGCCTAGGGGGCCGGGCCAGCCCCCCCAATAATTTTGACAGGCTGGTTTGACCAGCCACAAGATCCATTTTCTGTCAATTCAAAACTGTTTAAACTTGCTGGAAACTACTCTTAGAGGGCAGGAAATGCTATTTCAGAGACCCTATATTTAAATAATTTCCAGGAGGGCATGCCCCTGACACCCCTAGGAACTTGTGCCTTTGGTGCTCATACTCCTTCCTACAAATATACTTGAGGCTGCCACGCCCCCTCCTCCCCAGTGATTTTTCCCTTGCTACGGCCCTGTCATTTCAAGACTAATTCACACTTTTCCTAGAAATTTATCTGTAGACATTTTGAGTGCCAGTTGAAGGTACACAGCCCTTCCCATTGTCATGGCAACTATATTCTTGATTGATACTTGTCAAAAAGAAAATACTTTTATAAAAAATCTAATAAAGTTAATGCAACTTTTTTGCATGGAAATTGTGGATACATGTACAATGCATAACAGACATCAGATCATTTTTGCCATTTTTATTCTTATTAAATTGTTTAAGGGGATTTTCTGATGTCATCAAGTGTGGCAGGTTTGTGACATTACATGATGTCATAATTAAAATTAATAATTATATAAAAAGAGATGTTATGGATTAGTTAACTAGTATGCCAAATAGGACATTGCTAACACACATAACAAGAAAGTTAAAGTACACGTAGGGTCGAATTCACCCCTCTTTCCCTCTCCCTGGTCCATTAGAAGTCAAAAAGAGCCCAGCTCAGATACCGTAAGGTTAAGAAGATCTCCCAGGGGTGGGGTTCCACATATGCACCAGCCTGGAGATTATGGGGTTAGAGCAACTAATATCAAATTTATATGATATTATATATTTTGCTTTCATAGTGTGAATTACACGGTGATACACATTGAATTTGTGACAGTGCATAATTATTCTTGATCTTTTAATCTGAATTCACCTCACCAGTACAAATCCTAGAATATGTGTGTATCTTTGTACTGATTAGTGAGGTGGGGAAGAGACAAACATAAGAATTAATATTTGTTTATAATACATGTAGCTCAGAAACTGAACCACATTCTCAGCATCCCACTTTCTTTAATTATATACAGGGTTTAATACTGAAGCAATCACCCTATATTAATAAAAATCTCTGATCTCATTGTGTCTGTAGATTGCTGATGAGCATAATGCAGTTCTGATGGGTGACATGGCTCACATAAGTGGTCTGGTTTCTGCCCAGGTACTGTGGTACAGTTATTTCAATAACAACAATAAGTTACCTGGTATATAGAATCCATGTGAGAATGCCACCAGTACACTCAAGCCTTACTCACCCTGGAGGGTTAGAACAAAGATTAGTATCTGGCTAGGGTTAGGTGTAATGTGGGGGGTAGGGTTGGGTTCCATTTACACTCTTGTATTTTGACATGGATAATATGCCACTAAACTACTGGTACTCCTATAATCCCCAGTGTTAATTAACTTCACTTTTCCAATAAGCCTTCAAATATCCAGGTCTTCTTGGAAGCTTTACTTTTTTAAACAGCTTGTTTAAAAGACAATAATTGTAGTGAGTCAGTGATCATAAATGACCCCTGAGGAAGGAAGCTATATGCCTAGCCTTCCCTCACCTGGGCTCTTCAGCCAGGATTTCCGTGGCTCCTCAGTTGCATGACCCCATGATCCCACCTAGATTTCCTGTTTGCTATCTATGGGGGACATGTGGGGATTTTTCTGGAAATGTATAACCCATTCCACCTTGTGCATGTGAGGTGAATAATGTTTCAGTGGTATTCTTTATACTACACCAATCTACAGTTTGAAAATTATTACCCCCCCCCCCTCATCTGACCCTTGGTGACCTAGTGGTTGGTGTGTCAGACTTAATTAAGACCCAAAGGTCAAGGGTTCAAACTGGCCCCAGCCACTTTGTAATGACTTAGGGGGCAAGACATTTACTCTCATGGTACTTTCTCCACTGTACCCAGGCATATATACACCTGAAAACTTGTTGGGGAAAATACCTTCAAATCTTAAAAGTTCAGAGGAACTCAGCCTGGGGAGGGGAGTACTCAACTGAACCTTGAGTAGGGGGGTGCTGCCCAAGCTCTAAAACCCTGACCCTGTTTATGACATGTGTCAATTTTCTATACCCTGTTTATGATATTAACTAATTTATGATAAGTATTCAATAGGATCACTCATGTCGCTGTGCATGTGTTACAAAATATAATGATTTACACATGGCGTGCAGCACATGAGCATGCGGCACTAGATAAGTTGACAACAGCGATTTTTATTTTGATATTTCTGAATATTAAGATTATTACCCTGTTTATGATAGTTAAAGGAATGATCTGTAAACTCTGTTCGAAATCACAACTACTGTACACATGTTAAAAAAGCATACCCTGTTTGTGACAGGAAGATCTGAAAAGTATACCCTGAAGGGTGGCATGTCCCCATATAGGTTATATATATGGGAGTACCCCCCTGGGAACTCAGTTGGTGCAGTTGGGGCCTAAAGAGAGCTAACCTCTGACACCCAGGGTAATCTATATCTAGGACCTTCTGAATGGTGTATTTTCCATAACTTCGTGCATGTGAAATATGGATTGTACAAGTGGTTTAGTTCCTAGTAAAACAGTCACATCCACATAATATATATCATTAAAACTATAATAATTTTGTTTGCTAGACAGTAATAAATAATTTGTAGAGGAGAGGCTGAATTTTTTAGGGGGAGAGGTTGATAGGTACTAGGTTAGTAGCCCATACTCAATTTTGTAGGTTATGATATGATCATTGGTTTTTGTAAGAAAAGAATGGGAAACTTGAGGGTCAGGGTTCTCTGCATTGGAGGATCCAGTGGGGTTCATTCTGTGTCCAAGACCCCCTTTTACCAGACCATTTGTTTTAAATTTTAGATTAAAAAAGTCATTTCTGGCAAGCAGCATAGACATGAAACTACTCCCAAAATGCAGGAAATGCCATTTCAGAGAAGTTTAATGTTTAAAATTTTCTTGGCACAGGCCATGCCCCAGACACCAATACTAGAAATTAACCCACAGCTTTGGGGCTTGTAGAATTTCTTTCTTACCAGTTAAAATGACTCCCATCTCAGATTCCCCAAATCCATGCCAGCTCTGAAGGCTAATGAATGCTTATTTGTTGTAAATACCATAGTTATGTGCACGTACTCTGAAAGTTCTTAACATCCTTTGCAGCTCATTCCCAGTCCATTTGATCACTGCCATGTCGTAACGACAACAACTCACAAAACTCTTCGTGGGGCAAGGTTGGTATACAACCGCTCACTCAATCATGAATATGCTCACAGTTTTACCTGGGTGGAACTCTCATGTATAAAACTACCTGCTTGTTGATTTGTTTTGTTTTGTTCAGACTTGCAGAATAGTTTCTCATCATACACGTACCAATAGTCCATATACATGTTTCATTGATCAATCAAGTTCACACACAGAACTTACCTTGCAACATTTTGTATAACTACACACCATTTTATGCTGGTATTCTTTTCAGTTTTACTGCACTGGCAATTCATGGATCAGAAGATTTATTAATTAGGTTTTTCAGTTTGAATGTAAGCCTTGGGGATGAAATTAACTAGCATGGCATAAATATTATTAAGGTCTATTTTGCCAAGATTCTGTGGTTTAATGTTTCTTTAACCCATTCAGCCCTTGGGCAATTTATTAACATAATTTATGCCTTCTCCTTAAAATTATATCAACATAAAAAATTAATATTTAGTTTGGTAATGAGAACAAAGGAACTACCAGGTAATCCTACATGTAAAGGCATTTCTATAGAATTAGATGAGTCACAAATTCTCCTAACTTGCTTAATACACATATGAAGAAACAGTAAGGAGAATTTAGTACATGTACATGTAATTGTGGTGTTGATTTCAGCACAAATATAGTTTAAGGGCTTGTTTATATGGAGGCGGGCCAGCCCGGCAACTGAACTGGCCCGGTTGGCAGGACAAATCTTTTCGTGTGTTTATATGTGAAAATTTGATCCCACCAACCGGGGTGAAATTGGTGACCTGTTTGGTGGCATGATCACTGGGCACGCAATTTGAATAAACAGACAATGGAAATGTACCAGTTAAGTGAACCTTTTCATCTAGGCCAGCCGGGATGAACTGTTTATATGGGAAATTGGCTGGCTTGGCGCCATACTGTCTGGCCCAGCTTGTCAGGATCCCGGCATCTGTGTACCGGGATCCCGGCAACCGGGCCAGCCCGCCTTCTCATATAAACACAACAAAAGTTTAATTAGGGAAATAGTCATAAGGCGAGATCTTGCTTTGGCGGGCCAGTCCACTTACCGTGCTGGCCCGTCTCGATATAAACAGGCCCTAACATGAGTAGGGTTTAGTTGCCTACATTTTTACCCCGAAATTGCTTCCCTTTTGGTCTTGTTCCAGTACGTACCTGATACAACACTAGCCTTGATGTTCGAATGATGTTTGTTGCCTGATGAAGTCCTTCCTTTGCAGAGCTGGAATGATCTTCTACCGTGTTGGTGTTAAAGGGATGAACAAGAAAACTGGAAAAGGTACTGCTTGTGTTTGTTGGTTTGTCTGATTGATTAAATTACAAGTCTGAAGCAGTCTTTCAAGAGGCTGTGTCACAGCTATTTGTCATGAAACATGAGTTGTAAGCTCAACAGGACAACAAGAAATGATAAAATGGTTATATTAGCTGAATTAGGTGAAAATAATGAGTTTTTAAATACAAGGAACACAATTTTGACAATGAAATGGGTTAAACGTATTTAATGTCTAGCCTGTATCTAAATTAAATTCAGAGTTTGTAATCCATTTTAATCTTCCCCAGTTTTAACCATCCACGTTCCGTTATGGCTGATCATCATCTCTTTTGTGTTTTTCTACCACAGTAACCTGTTATTTTTAAATTTTCTTTGATTTGTGGAGATTTTCATACATCGCAAAAATGCTTAAAATAGCCGTGACATAGCTACTTTCAAATTAGATTATCAAATCTCCAGACTGCTTGACTCGACCTATCGGCTGATTTACTCAAAATGGCGAAATAAGCTGTTGCAGCTGTACTTACAGTGATCTTGGTTCAGAAAAAAGATGGAATAAGATTGTTACTAACACCTACAATCGTCTAGCCTGCGAAACAGGCCCTCGGTGTTTGTTTCCGCCCCATGGGAAGTCACTCAACTGTTTGGCCGTGAGAAAG
>JANVCK010137870.1:0-11299 GCA_026546655.1 Epizoanthus illoricatus
TGATGATGATGATAATAACACTTTTTAAATTTTATAATGATAAGTAAATTTCATCTATGCCGTATTAAAAAAGATAAAAAAGATGAAGTTTAAAATACAAAGTGGTACAAGTTAAAATCTGTATGCATAGAATGTGTTGATGACAACCTTTGTGAATTTGCCATACCCTGTTTATGACTGTAGGTACATGTTTCATCTTCCGGTTCTATTAATATATGCCAATCAAGGCTTTTCTGATGCCTGCCCATCTGTTTATGGATATTTCCAGACAAGAAAAAATTGCACCCTGTCTATGACAGGAAAATGAATGATTTGTATATCCTGTTTAAAATCACAAGTCAAAAACCATACCCTGTTTATGACAGTACATCCAAAAATGATACCCTGCGGGGTGGTACATCCCCATTTAGTTTATGTATTGGAGTACCACCCCCCCTATCTCCTATGCTGGGGAAATTTCCTCAATAAGCTAGCATTGAAACATGTGGATGCTTGGCCAACATGCAGGCAGTTATTAGAGGTGATATAGTAAAATATAAATAAACTAAGGCTGCACAGAGAGTGGGGTGAGTTTGAAAAGACATAGGATTATTTTCATATGCCTGCACTTTTTTGTTTTCATAGATTTTCCCATTTAAGAAATGAAGGCAACTGGCTTGTAGAGGTAAGAAACTTCATTATTTGGAACTCTCTTGAGTGATTTCCAAAATATATTTCCGAGAGTTAACTGATTAACAGGGTTGCAGATAAGAAAATAGCTGACCATTTGTTCAACCAGGAAAGGCTTATAGCCAGGATTTTATGGTATTTTTTGTATGTTTATAATTCTAGTTCTATGCACCTTGGTGTGGATATTGTAAGAAGCTGGAGCCAGTGTGGAACGAAGTGGGCAGCATGCTACATGGGTCAGGTGTTAGAGTAGCCAAGATAGATGCAACCAGATTCTCAGGTAAGGTTCACTATTTGTACTTTGTTTACTTAATATGTGACTGTATAGCTTAGAATTTCAGTTAGCAGACTGGCAGAAGTAATTTGATATTTTTCTTCTGAAACGTTACAGTCATGTGATAGGAAGTCCCAAAACCACACAATTAATTTTCATGCATTTTGGCTCAATATTTCTTCATATGTTATCTTTTTGTCTCATCTTTCTCCATACATCCAGGACTCTTTAATTTCAAGTTCATTTTCATGAAATCTCACACCTACTGTTCCTCCAAACCTGGCTTGGCAGCTATGTATGAAGTTCTTTCATTGGTGCAAATTGTTGTTTAATGTGGCCCACTGACTTTATGGTTTACTTGGTTCACAAGACTGACAGAAAATTCTTTGTACACTGTATGGCAACAATTAAATATAGACATTGTATGCAGGACTGAAAATGTAAATAATGCAGCTATTTTCAAAATTTAAAGGAGTGTTAGCTTATAATTATTGAATAGAGTAAGACAGAACTGTTACATGTATCTATTTCACAGAATTAGAATTATTTAATAAAAGTAAATTATGATAATTGATAAAAATTTAGATTTTCTTATCATGCACATTAGAGCTGTGCACTGCAAAACAGAGGAATGATCTCAAAATCTGTGAGATCTTTGAAAATAATGTATTAATTTTTTTTGATAAGTATGCAGTACTGATGTTACTAATATTGTCATTAATTGCAGAAGTTTCTAAAGAATTTGGAGTTAGAGGATTTCCTACAATAAAATTGTAAGTTGAAAATTAAAGAAATGCTTTTTAGTGCAAATAATTTATTATAAATATAATGATTATGTGACTGATTATGTTTAATGATTTAGGAAGTATAAAATAAAAATTAATGTCAGTATGGGATGTTGATGTTTAAATACCGCATTCCAAGGTACATTTTGATGGCCCACAAAAGACAAAAAGTTGGGCAAAAATGCAGATATGTAGGACAAACTGAATATGGTATGGTCTACAGCTTTCCAGATAAACTAAAGTTGAATTCAGAGCTTCTATTTGCAGCCAGAAATCACTTACATTTAATTTTTAAAATACATGTAGTCATGTAGGCCAGAAAAAATCCTTATGTCATGCCCTGAATTTGCAAATTTGCTTTTAAGATACCATACTCATCAATATTATGCACCTATCAATGTTAAGCGGGAGGGGGAGGGGCATATGTGGGGGATTTGACAGTGATTAGCTGCCCATGGTGGGGATATTTGACCATTTTAATCAACTATAACAAGTTTTTACAGTACATAAGTGACTCATTTGACCGTTAATGATTGCCTCAGGCTGGCAAATTTGTGCAGAAATCCTTGTTCAAATTTTACCTCTTTGGTTGCTTCTTTGTTAGCAAGGTAATATGTGAAATATTTTTAAAAGCCCAATTAGATACAAACATTTGAATATTTATCACCAATAAATTAGTATTTTAAGTTGTAATTATAACAGTGCATACAGGGCCATAGCAAGCAAATTTAGCCAGCCACAAGATTGATTTTCTGTCAGTTCAAAACTGTTTAAACTTGCTGGAAACTACTCTCGGAAGGGAGGAAATGCTAATTTAGAGACCCTATATTTAAAAAGTTTCCCCCCTAGTAACTCACACCTTTGGCACTCGTATTCCTTCCTAAAGTGTACTTGAGGCTCCCACAGTCTGGCCCTCCCAATGATTTTCCCCTTGCTATGGCCCTGGCATACAGTAACAGTGCATACATTAACGGTACATACATTAACAGTGCATACATTAACAGTGCATACATTAATGTTGCAGTGTGAAAGGCAGTAGAGTGATTACTTACCAAGGAGACAGGACAGTACAAGATATCATTCAGTTCACGCAGCGGGCCAGCAGGTATTGTTAAGACATTTGTTAACAGTTTGTATTTCTTTCTTGTCAAGTGAGAGCAGAACTTGGGAATTCAAGGAAGTTGGTACAGAATATAACCACTGGAAAATGAGCAATTCCCATATATACCTCCCAGGGGATATGCTGCCCAAACCACAAAATTCTGATCCCGTTCTAGAGTGATTTATCTCATTTTTGTTTGATTTTGATACCCCATTTTGTTGAAAATTTAATTTTTGAGGGTACAAAAATGCCAAATTTTCCAAACTCGCTACCCCATTCTAGAGTAGCTCACATTTTTATGCCTAAAACTCAAAAAATGATACCCCGTTCTAGAGTAAAAACCTCAAAAACCATATCCTGTTGGGCAGCGCCTACCTGTATAGCCAATGTATGGGAGTACCCCCCCCTGGGGGCATATACCCTACTCCAGACATGGCCTCCAAAACATGAATTATAACCTACAGGTATTTCAGACTGATTTTCATTGGTGACAATTATATACTACAAAGGCTGTTAATTTTAATTGTGGTACTTAATCAAGTGGTATATTTTGTCTTTGTTGGTTTACCCTTTTGATTTTGGTGTCAAAATAGCACAATAAATGAGTGTGCAACTTTTGTACTTCTCTGTCAAAACCACACCCTACATGTATGTCAGACTAAACAGCAAAATATATAATTATCTTATTTCAGACCAAAACAGCTTGAAAACCATGTACCCTATCAGGCAGCACATACCCCTAACCCACATAGCTGTAGTATAGTTTCCATATTTCCCATTTTATTCCTGGTTGGGTAATAAGCTAAGGCCAAATAAAAACGTGTGTGATTCAAGTTGAAGCAATGAATCAATAAACTATGGGATCACATGTGAGACACAATGTTTTACAAGTAAAGCAGCCATTCAATTATTTTAATGCTTGTAATGGACAGTCTAGAAAGTATTTGGTTTTTATTTCTATGTTGAAAGTGTGACTGTGTAATTTGCAATTATTAACAAGTCTAGAAAAAGAAAAAATTAGTACCACTAACCACGTACCTACCCTATTTTTTATGCAACATAATCAGAACCTACGCAGTTTTTTTTAAATTTGGCATAATAATAATGATAATAACAATAACCTAATGATAACAAATAATTATAGTGAGTTATAATTACAATACTAAGTAATTGATAATGATAAATTGAACTTTATTGATGTGCCAAAATTTGCTCATACAGTATGTACTGAAAGGAGAATTAAAACTCATAAGACAAATAATTTTTAGTGACTGTACATATAATTTGTTATATGTGCCTGTGCATTTGTGGATTCATAGTTTCATTCAATGATTTTTAATAGTTTTTTAAAATTATAATTTCAGCTCCAATAACATAATCTAAAAACAAAAGTTCAGTATGTTATATTTTTGTTTATATTACATGTATTGTGTGCAGCCCGGCAGTTAGAGAACTGAGCGATACAGAGGAGTTGCAACAGACCAAGAGAGACAAGAATGTGTTCTTCCTCCTAGTCACAACAAAAGATGACAAAGAACATTCAGAACAGCTTAAGGTTGGTACAGGGTTTAACTAAGAACTGTATTTTCCTGAGTAACATTATGATGATGGAAAGTCTATTTATAACATAACATTATTGCAATGACACATTTCATTCAGAAAGATTTGTCTCAGCTAGTAGCCATTCATAAGAGAGACACGCAGCTAAGTAAACAGACAAAAACACAAAGACGTTAAGAGACCAACACAGATGGATGGAAGGACAGATGGATGGACAGACACATGGATGGTTGAACATACATGTATGGTTACATAGAGACAGATGGAGCCATACAAATGCCATATAAACATTGTATATGTTTTTAATAATTTTCATATTCTCCAAATTTTCTGAGAAAGTGACTATGATAGAAAAACCAGTGAGATATATAGTATATTTATTTCTTAATACTAACCTGTCGGCTATTTTTAAAAAAGGCATCTATGAGTAAATGTTATCCAGAAAACAGGGACGACCCTGTGAGTGGTTTTGGATTTATTTGTTTTTCTTTTTTTACAGGATTTGTATTCTCAAGTTGCAGAGAAGAAAGTAATAGAGAGCTATTTTTATGTCATTGACAGCAAGAAATTGCCCCAGGTAAGTGCCAATGAACAGCAATAAATGCCCATTTACATCCAAGAGCCCCCAGGGTGCTTATTTATCTTCAGGCCCTTCCAGAGGGGGCACCTAATAGAGAGGGAGCTTATTAAAAACTCAGTGATAGCTGCACATGAAGTTAGAAGTAGGAAATGTTCAGCAAAAGAATATAATGTGCTACTACATGTACTGATCCCGGGTACTGATCTAACTCATCCTTAATCATCTTCTTTTTTGGAGGGGGAGGGGGCAGGCTTAATAGAGATATAAAGGGGCTTAGTAAAGAGGAGAACTTAATGGAGTTTTTACAGTAAACAAAGAATTATTCTACATTGTATTGTGATAGATGGTGATAGAAATACTGTAACCTCATTATGTGTTGGTGATTTGCCAGTTATTAATTATAGTCTCTAATTAATTTATTATTTTGTGCTGTTGCTACAGCATTGTTATATCATAAAACAATTTGTTGATAACGATAACCAATACAGTTGTAATTTGTATGAATTGACAGATTGCTGGAGTCACACCACCGGCCATTCTAGTTCATAAGGATGATAGGTTCTTCACATGTGAAGGTAACAGATATAGCCTGAACTTTGTTTATGAATCACTGTTTATCTTAGCAAGACCTTCCTGTCCCCTCCCCCGTGAGATGGCCTTCAGGCATAACTCTTTCTCACAAGAACATTGCTGTAAAATCCCCACCCTGGATCCAGTAAACTATTGCCATTTATTGATGAACCCTGGACTGTCCCTAACTGTAACTTACTGTAACTGAACCACATTATATGTTCCTTATTAAGTAAACGAGTGCTAAGAAAAAGACAGATGCTTCTAATTAACTTGAAAATTCCTCAGCCTACCCCTACGTTATGCTAATGCCCAACTCTTGGACCTTGTTGTTGAATACCCCATGGTGTACATGCCCAGGCCCATAGCAAGCCAATAATTATTGAGTGGCATAACTCGGGGGGGGGGGGAATGAGTAGACAAAGGTCAGAACCCTACATTTGTTAGGCCCAGTCCACACAGATACGAATTTATTTGAAAACACAACATTTTGTTTCATTTCGTGTATGTATCCATGTGGACAGGCATCATTTTCATTCGAAAATGCAATTTTATTTTTGTGTTTTCCCCATCCACGCAACAGTGGTGTCAATTTTACCAATTCTATTGTCAGCATTTTCATGCCAACGATGTCAGTTTCACCAATTCTATTGTCAGCGTTTTCAAAAGTTTGTGTTTTCAAAAAGTTTGCCCGTCCACATGGAGACAATAGAATTACGTTTTCAAAGAATTCCACTTTCGAGCCCATTTTCAAAAAGTTCCATTTTTAGTGAAATTGACATCGTCGTCATGTGCATGGATGGGACATAAAAACGAAAAAATATTTTTGCACTTTTAAATTAAAATGCATCCGTTTGGACAGGGCCTTAAAGGGGTCTCAGGACATTATTACTAACTGAGCCCAAGTAAATTGTTTGCTCCCCACCCCTCTCCTCTCAATTATTTTGGGCAGATCATACAACTTACATTTACATGTAATATAGTGTTGATTTCCGTGCTTTAGTAACAAAGGATGTAAAAGAGCAGAATATCACTTCTTGGGTTGACAGTGAAAAGTTTGCGGCATTCATCGAGCTTAGCAGATCTAACTTCCACGAAGTGACTGATACAGGTGGGTGACTGTGTGCAATGCATTTTTGGAGCAAGACAATTGTTTAATTGTTAAATTGTTAGAACAGTGTTTTGGGCATATTAATTTTGTCTTTAGTTATGTTTTTAATATTTTCTGGAAAATTGTGTTGTTCAATGTTGTCTCAATAAACCCTGAACTATTTTTCTAATGTTAAGTGTTAAGTTTAGCCTTCTCAGTATTTCTACAATATGAAACAATTTTCTTCAGTATGCTTAGAATATTATTATGTGAAAGGGTGACTACATGTACATTAAAATATCAGAAAATGGAGGAATTTTAACAAAAAAGGTGGGGGAGTGTTGCTTCAACCCCATGCCCTTGCCTGTTTATAATAATAATAATAATAATAATAGTAATAATAATAAAAGTTTGAAGATTAATTAATGCAAAGTCCACCAAAAACAACTTTGCTATCTAACTTTAGTAATATTTTTTATGTTGTATTCTGATGCATTGCATGTACAACGTACACTAAAATTCTTCCAACTTAATTCATTCATTCCAACTTTGCAAGCGAGAGGGAATATAATGAACTCAAACCAGCTCTTCTAGTGTACTATATAATGGTACCATAAGATTGCAGAATTTGCCAACTTTTTCAAGTTAAAGAAATGATACACATACCTCCTGATGTTACAGGAGACCTAATGATAATCACTTGATCAAAATCATTGGTCAGGTTTTGATTTGATGTGTCTGGCAAGAGGAAGGTTTGATCACATATCAGTCACCGAGAACAGTGTTGAAAAAATGATGTGGAGCAGAGTTTTTTAAATCGAGTTCAAGGTGTTTGATATGTGACTCAAACAATTTAAGATTTGGTTGAGAATTAACGTATGTAAAAGCCAGCAGTTTTTGGTCACATTTCCAAACACATCACAGCATTGATTTCTCTTTGTGTTTGCTTGATAGCTTATTAATGAGTTTGAGAATGACTTTTTAAAATATTTTATTGAACTTGTATTTCAATATTTTATAAAACATGTTTACTTGGCATGATGATGTAATGTTGTGATTATTGTAAATATTCCATATACCTGTACTAGTCTGACCTCAGACACTAATCTTCCTTCCCAGCGAGAAAATCTCTCTTTTCCTTGTGAGAGATTTTCTTGCTGCAAAGGAAAATTAGTGTCTGAGTTCAGACTATCAAAATACTCATGGTACAGTATTACTTAGTGCATTGAATAATTCACCCACAGGCAAATTGTTAGCCTTTGCTGTATTTGCAGAGGATAAAGACAAAAGTGATCAGAATAAAAGGTGAGGTTATTAATTTTATATATTAGAAGTAACATGACAATTTTGTGATTTGACTCTATGCAAAGTAGTCCTTTGAATCCTGATCTGTCTGCAGATTTTGATGAAGAAGCTGTGATTTGCCTGATATAATAGTAACAATACATCACAAAAAGCCATTAATAGTCCACTTTCAATATATCAAAATTCAACTGGAAACAATAGACATCAATGTGAGGCCCTGGGAAATAAACAATAGGGTTTGTGGTTTATTCCCCAGAGTCTTGTGGTGATGTCTATTTTTGTTTCAGGCTGAATTTTAATATATTGAAAGTGGGCTATTAGGTTTGCAGTAAATTGTATTTTCAATCCTGTAATTGCAGTTCCATTTTTTGCCTTGATTATTTTTCACTGTGGGGGATTGTACCCTGCACTGACAGCTGCGTTTGATGAAAAAGTGGATCCCTATCTGGGTGTGTGTTTTGACTTGCTCACTTTCTACATTTCAGACACGTAAATCAACATTTTGTAATTACAGTCCAGAAGCCCCTACCCGGCATTTGAAAGTTCTGGTTCTGGTCCAGAGACTTTTCCTTTCAAAACTTTGGCTCCCCCCCCCCCTTTCAGAATTTCCAATAACCTTCTCTGGGGGGTATCCAGAGGGTATAAAGTACTAGAAAATCCCCAATGGGGAGTCACCATTCAGTAATATTTTCATTTTCATCATTGCATTCTTTCTGTTTTGTGGCTCTACTGAACTCCAAATGATGCATCTGCAGAGTGGAATACATCAGTTCACTATATTAACATACATGATGTTTGACTAATATTCTATTCTGTCCCAGGTTGGGACAAGTTGTCAAGGATGTTGCACTCAAACATAGGGACAGATTTCATCAGTAAGTTTGCATGACTGACTCCCAACTGAAGGTTTTTCCTATCTCATCACCAGAGCCCATGTTCTTTATGGCCTACAACATGGAGTGAACAGCTCTGATCTGGGAGCACCCACAAACCAGAACCTGGACACTGAGGAAAGTCTGCACTATACAGACAGGTGCTGAGCAGGCCAGAAGTTCGTAGTACGTAAACCTGGCATATGGATACTCCCATAAAGAACATGAGCTCTGGCAATGAGATTGAGGTTTTCCAAGCCATAATAAAACCAGTATACTATGAGTCCTTTCACTGATGCCCTGCTTGCAGTGACCAAAGGAAAGGTATACTTAAATTTTGGTTAAGGTAAAACCAATGTGTTCGATGCCCTAGGGTAGTCTTGGAGAATGTCCCCTCGATAGTTTTAAGAATTGAGGTTCTAGGAAATCAACTCGATTAAAAAGTATGTAAACAACTCTTTTCATTTTATTGTACAAGAAATGTTTACAGACAAAGTAAATTACTCATGATCTGCCTGGCTACCACTGGTTTTAAGGCTTTGCTTTTTAGCTGACATGAAATTTGACATACCGTAATCCACTTGTATTCCTGCAGACATTTCCAGTTTGGTTGGGTGTTGGGTGACAGCATTGCAAACACCATCATGATGAGGTATGGTAATGATTCACTTGAACTGTTTCCTCAAATCAGCAATTCTTGTGAGCTTTAAGAGATAATGTTGCTTTGTATTGGCCGAGATGAGTTTGAAGATTTACAGTCAGAACAACATGTCTGTCAAGTACAGGAGCATAAAGGCAGGTATTGATAATTATCCAATCTTTTTTTCAAGATGAATTCATTGATATCACATCACTGATTGATAACCAATAGAGATTTGGTATACAGTACCTAGATATTATTACAACCTACTTCAACAATCATTAATTTTGTTGCACTTGTTGCACAACCAATCTTTAGAAATTCACAGACAACGTTATTGATAAAGGGAAAGAGGGGTAATGACAGAAAGGGATGGAAAAGGAGAAAGATGGATGGGGAGGGATGGGGAAGAGAGAGGACAGGATAAAGAGGGAAGTACCAGAAAACACTCGACATTTGCACAGAGTTGTCAGTCAGGAAGAAATAGGAGAAAGAAATTGGGAAAGAAAAAGGAAGGCAAGGCAAGATCAAGAAAATGGAAGGGAAGGGAAGGAGAGATGGGCAATTTGGATTGTGGCCACACACACATATTACCGGCATAAAACCATTTATTGTACTAATTTGTTGCCCTGTATTTTATTTGTACATTTTCTCCACAGTTCAACAACTCTGCCCTTCCTGATGGTTTATGATGGCAAAACTCACCTGTACTACATGAAGTATAATGCTGAAGTCCAGGAAGAGTTTGATGAGGACAAGATGGCCAAGTTCCTGGATGAAATAACTGCTGGAAATGCACAGTCATATGGTGGGGATAGCTGGTTTCAGAGGTTCAGAAGAGTGAGTGCTTTTTCTCTGCTGATGGAAAACCCTTTCATCCTATTTGCCACTTTCTCTTTAAGGAATAAACAGTTTAACTTTGTACCATTTAGAAAGCATTAGAGAACAGTCATCTGATTTGGAGCAAGGATTTATTTATGCCTCTTGCTTTTTATCATTTTAATACAGTACTTTAATTTGTATTCTAACATGAAAGCGAGTAAGGGTTACAACTTTGCTTTTGTGCTGGACAAGGAATTTGTGGTATGAATTACAAACTCTATGTCAGTTGTTCTTGAATCTTTTGTTTTCTGAGTGAAAACAATACTTTGTTTAGCGTAATTCTTCAAACACCCTGCAAATTGGTTAATTTCTGGGGTTTTTTTCCGGTTAACAGTCAAATTAATTGATCATGAAAGTTAAAAAACAAACAATAGTTTTCGTCCTAACACTTAGGTCAATCCAAAATGAATCAATGCATTGTAACATTCTCAAATATTAATATTTGTTAATGAATTGTGTTTTAAGTCCAAGTCTTGACCTTGGTAAAGAGTGGCCACCTTGTGGCAGATCCAACAGTAGATCTATTACTAGCAGCTTACATGTTTGTTTGCAGCTAATACATCACCTTTTGTCTCTTTAGGGAATCTGGAGCATGATGGGAACGTTTTATGTAAGTACAAAGTGCAGTCTTGACTTGCTATGCTGCCCATGGCTTTTTCATGGAGTGACTTGTTTAGTATGTAACTGGGGCCAAGGCCCTTCACACTTGGCTCGGCTCTGTTACTTCACTATATGTTGCAAATATAGCCAAGAAACATTTTAAAATTTTCTCTCAGATCCACATATTTGCTTACTGATATCAGCCAATTTTTGTATAATCATTAGATCTGGTGTGTTTTGCAGAATCAGTTAAGTAAATTAATTATGTACCGATCAAATCGAAACTTCAACATCCCCCCCGGGCAACCCCCCGAGCATTTGAACATTTGGAGTCTTGTTTGTTCAAATTCCCCACTCCCGGGACAAAAAC
>JANVCK010137981.1:0-11296 GCA_026546655.1 Epizoanthus illoricatus
CATACATACATACATACATACATACATACATACATACATACATACATACATACATACATACATACATACATACATATCTCTCTTGTTTATTGATACTCTGTAAATTACATAGCATTAACATTGTAACGCTAATAAATTACATAGCATTAGCATAGTCCAGCATTTACTGAACGCATTCTGCTTGCCCAACACAGGTATGATCCAATTTGAGCGCTGACCGATGCATATCTTTCGATAGCCTTAGCAACTGATGATTTAAATCCTATAACCTTTAGACCATTTGCACATCGTTTATGGACAAAGCCCAACGATCCTATAATAAGTATGATTGTTCTTGTATTATGTCCTAGATCGTTACAGCCTTTACAGAGTTCTTGATATTTGACAAATTTGTGTCGATAATAAGTTTCAAGGAAACGATCGAATGGGATTGAAATTTCAACGATGAAAGCTTTCTTGCAAATGAAGGTCGTTCTAGGATCTCATTTTGGTCCAGCAACATGTCGGGTTAATCATTCTGCCACAGTACACTTTAAGATCTGGATTGTGTGCTGCAATTTGTTCTTCCATCCTCTCGAGGATTTTGTTGTGTCTCCTGACATACAAATTCTTAAACTCCATACATCCATTGAGCACATGCGATATTGTTTCGCTGGGGTTGTTACATCTTGGGCACCTTTTCTGGCAAACACTTGGGTAGCATAAATGCAGGAAGGTGTTCGTCTCTGTAATTTGGAGCCTGGCCTTGGTCACAAATTTCACGAGGTTCTCTGAAAGAGAAATGTTCTTAAGAATCTCTCGAGAACATTGTATGTCATGCAATCTTATCGTGTCTGATTACGGCTCCTTGAAAGTTGAGTTCCATCCATTTATTTAATAGTTTCTGACTCAGATGTTTGTATATTGCCTTTAGCAATTTGTATTGCGCAGACGCTGAGTTGTGCCAGGTAGTATGAGCGCAAACGGGTCATCGGTCTTCAACAATTTAATTCCTTTTCTTGCCCACAGGTCGTTTAATTATACCCACTGTGATCTACTTAGGTACTGCTTGGATTGTTTCTTAAGAGTGCCCGACGTGTTTACTTCATATCCGGCAAAGGAGAAGTTGTTGTCTTGGGTGAGCATTACTTTGCGTTTCTTCATGTGGAGCTGAAAGGATTCTCTTGCTACAAAGCGGACTTGGTCATCATCACTGTTTAACATATCGACCATGGATGAGATCTTACTTGCAATGTACTTGTTCGTTGGATTTCTCAGTCCTAAACCACCTTTGCTTTTCGCTAGAAACATGAACTTCTGATTTGCGTTTGTGCCCAGTCCAAGCAATTTTCTAACACAGCTAACAATTTCGTCTTCGTACCATTTAACTTTTCGGATTGGTATGTTCGTGTTACAGAACTAGGACCCTAAGGCTGGACAAATCATAACGTTGAGGGCTTCGATCTTCGCACTAATTGGAAGTGGTACTCTATCAATTGCTTCTAACCTGGCAGTAAAGTTGTCATCCATTAAACGTGTTTGTTCTTCCCACGTACTGTTCAAATTCAGGAAGTGTCCCAAATACGGGTACGCCTTGTCTCTTGGAAGTTTCTCAATCATTTAACCATTGACCACTAGTTCCGTTTTTTCTTCGTTTTTCTTCTTGTCCAATTGCCTCCGGACCGTCGTTCGTACATTTTGGTGCTTTCACTTCCATCCTTGCATAGTTTGTGAATTCTTCGGTTGTTTGTACACTTTGTTGAGCTCCTTGGCTATTTGTTGCTATAGCTCCTACATCGTACACATACCATTGTGCTGCAGTTGGTCTACTCGAAGTTTGACGTGGGTCATCCAGCCATCGAAGCCATTTATCAATGCCAGTCAGGAACCCGTAGATAGACCAAGGGCATCCCAAAATAATTCCACGTTCTCTGTTTATCTCCTTTATCTCTCTGGCGGTGGTGCGCACTTTGAATGTGGATCCGCTATAAACATCTTTGATAATTTCAATGTAATGTTAAGGAATGCCTAACTGCTCCATTTCTTGCAGCATTATTTTATATTCTAGACTGCCGAAGGCATCGGCGATACGGCCATACATAACATACATACATACATACACACATCTGTATCGAGCACTTTAAAATTGTGTAAACTTTTAAACAAATGTTTACATACACACATACACACATACATATATACATACATATATACATACATACGTACATACATACATACACACGTACATACATAAACACCAACAAACACCAAGAAACGTCTACAATTTAACTTTTCTTATTCAGATATCGACGACTGTGCATCACTGCCCTGCAAGAATGATGGAACGTGTGTGGACGTCGTCAATGGATATAACTGCACCTGTGCCAAGGGGTGGGCTGGCAAGAATTGTACTACAGGTGAGTAATTAGTGGCTATAGCTGCACCTGTGCCAAGGGGTGGGGGTGGACTGGCAAGAATTGTACTACAGGTGAGTAATTAGTGGCTATAGCTGTACCTGTGTATTGTATTGCATTGCATTGCATTGTATTGTATTGTATTGTAACAATACGATAAAATATGTTAATACATTTTACGACAATAGTTGTATCTAACGGCATTTATTACAACTCTGGCACCAGCAGTGGCCGGATATCAAGATTGTGGAGCAATAAAATCTGTCGGCGCACCGGTTGACCACAAAACACTTGCCATTACCCAGGGCGTGTGGATGAAGGATCCATTAGGTGTTATGGGTTACGAGACGATCTTTGTTTTAAGAGGATATGATAAAAATGCACTACAGATATATGAGAACATGGGAAGTCTAAAAGCAGGAACTATCAAGAAGACTTTGACTCTACCGTATCCGTTTGATGGGACAGGGGCTGTTGTTTATGGACAGTATCTCTACTACAACAGGTCTGTATAAATACTTCCTAAGTTTAATTTAATTATTTCGGGGTCCGATTTGCCTTCCATATGTTATATATTATATATCGCATCGCATCGCATCGCATCGCAACGCATCGCATCGCATCGCATCGCATCGCATTTCCGAGTTACTATCAGACTGAAGTGAATAGAGGGAGTACGCTAAGTAGGAACTCTGAACAACGTTCTGAAGAATTATTTTAAGATAACCAACCAAATAAATAAATAAATACAGCCATGGTTTCCATCGAGTTATGGTAAATGGCTTTCAACCAATCAGCGCACGCGTTATATCTAGTTTATTTTATAAAACTGGATACAACTTGACCTTTTTAAGTATAAATAAATCTAAATATATCTGAGTCTTGACAATAGTATTAGTTATATTTTTGCTTTAAACTACAGAATAGTAAGATTGATTTGACTTTCTTACATTCTGCCTGATATTTAATTTAACATCACAATTCTCGTTATTGGTCTTCTAACAATGTTTATAGCTTGTTGCCTTAACGATTTAGTTGTTAATTAATCCTATTGTATAGACTTATTGTAATAATTTCCAGCTGCTAAGTCCTCGTAAGTCCGGAAACTCGTAAATACCTTAATTACTTTTGCTACTGCGCAAACACTTATTTTTAATGAGCTTCTACTTGAGTTTACGTAGTAGGAATTTGGACTCGTTTTAGTCAAAACGTTTATGTTAAAAGTTTCTCCCTCTCTTCGTCAAAACGCAGAGCGCGGGAAATGTTCTGATATATGTCTCGTGTCGAAAAGAGATTTCTTTAGCTTTTCTGAGTGTTTCAGTGTATCTATTTGGACTTGCGCTGCTTAGCTTCTGGAATCTGATTGGTTATATTTTATATAATTGACGGTTTCTACGACTGCGCTTTCTCATGAAAACGAGGTCGTAGGGGTACTAAAAAGGAGAAAACACCCAAGTTTAGAGAGAGTTCTTGGAGCATAGCTTGGCCTATATACGCTGTACATCTACGTTTCCCCACGAAAATAAAGATAAGTCAAGTTACAAGAAAAAGTATTTTATTTACCTCAAGCGCAGCCTAGCGATGACTTCTATAGGACACTTTTTGTTTCTTACTCTTTGTTACATACAGAACCTTTGTTAGTTGTTACTGCATCTCGTTGGATCAAATGTTTGTATTAAATCATAGCCCACCTACCAACTAAAACAAATGTTGCTGTTGTCAATGGAACTTCTTGGAACATCCTTTTGGTATTACAGGGGCAGTTCAAGTTATTTTATCAAGTATGATCTAAAATCAGAATCCACTGCCGCTGAGCTGCATTGGTCAGCCTACAAACCAAGAGGTGACGGCAACAGATACACTTACCAGTGGGGAGGATACAGTGGATCAGATTTTGCTGTTGACGAGACTGGAGTGTGGCTACTCTACGGCACCGATACAAACAAGTAATGTTTCTCGATATGCTGTATGTACGTGTATGTACGTGTGCACGTGTGTGTGTGTGTGTGTGTGTGTGTGTGTACGTATATGTGTGTGTGTGTCTACGTGTGTGTGTGTGTGTGTGTGTGCTTACTCGCGCGCACGCATGTACTTGTGGATGTGTATTTTTTAAAATGTAGTTTTATTTTTCTGTGGCCTTCATCAGAGTATGGCGAAGAAACTGTTTATGCATTGACTGGACAAAGCGGTTGATATCGGAATCATGGCATTGCATCATGGACCCGAACGCACTCAATGACCATAGAGAGTTCCCGCGGGTATATATAGAACTTGTATTAGGCCCGCAGGGAAACGCACATAAAGGATATCAATGCATAAACAGTTTCTTCGCCATACTCTGATGAAGGCTACATGCAGAGAGTGGTTGAAAATTTAGAGAATAGTTGTTATATATAAGGTTTCTATCATCACTTATATATCATATATAAACCTTTTAACAACTTTTTTATAGATCAGGTACAAATCCATTTTATATCTAAACATGACAGTCACTGATCGCCCAAGCGTTTGGTTTAGTGTTTCCTAACATTAAACAACAGTGAGTCACCTGTTCAAACTATTATTATTCTTTTCTAGTGAGGGACTTTATGTCGCCAAGGTTGACACCAAAGGTAATAGAATTTACAACAACAAGGCGCTGAATACGGAAAAAATGAGAAGCATGGGGAACTCATTCGTGGCTTGTGGAGTTGTCTACACGATTGATAACTACAGTACTAGGAACACGATCATCAACTTCGCCTACGATACCAAGACAGGCAGAGAGTGGAACCCGAACGTACATTTTACCAACGAGTTCGGTTATAACTCAATGGTCGATTACAACCCGCGTGACAAAATGCTTTACTCGTGGGACAACTCCCATCTTGTGACGTACTCGATAACTTTCGAGGAGAGCTAGCTCGGTTTAGTTCATAACTTTCCAACAAACGCCACTATTTGTCAAGTTCGATCACGTGATGTTTGCAGTAGGAAAAGCATTAAACTGGTACGGTACTTATTGTAAAAGTGTAATAGCACTTTAGCCACGGCAGAGTAATGATAATCTGATTAGAGCGCGTATCGAGGTTTCAAAAGTTACGCAAACTCTGGGTAGAGCACAGTTGGGATGGAATCTCACGAAATATAATACATTGCACAGGATTTAACGAAATATAAGACTTTGTATAGAATGTAATGAAGCAATAAAGCGTTGTTTTCCGGGCTTTAAAAGAATAAGTGACGTCACACCATTGCACTAGGAGCAGAAGTGAAAGCCCGACGCGGAGCTGAAAGTTTTTACTGCTGCTTCGTACAATAGTGTGACGTCACTTTGGTACATTCAAATCCTATAAAGTCCGGAAAACATCGCTTAATTGTTTTATAATATAGTTCACTGATTTCAATACGATCTTTGTCAGCTATTTTCATAGATCTTCTTAGTCGGAGTGTTTTTTCCGCGCGCACAAGAGATCCAAGTTAGTATAGTCTTGTAAATAATGGCTATTAATGCCCGTAAATGTTTAACCTTTATTTTCTATAGTGTTGTAAATAACGTTATTGTTACTACTACTACACGCCATCTTACACGCCGCCCAGCACGCCATTTCAAGCGTCATTTTGATTTATTTAACAAATGTACGACAGCTTTCCGTGGTATGTATGTATTCTTATAGACCACGTTTTTCGTCATCGAATGGTCAAAATGTTGAGGATTCAAGTAGGCCTCCTGTAAAACAACAAAACCGTGTGAATAACAGAAGGAATATAAGCTAATGCAAACACTACAACCACCGTCAACGTGATGTTTTTGTTCTGCTTTACTCCTCGCCTGGATGAGCAGTCATTCTTGTCTTTTGTCCATGTAACGATACGATTACAGCTGTGTACAACACGGAGATTACGACCAGTGGAACAAAAGTGGTCTATGAGACTACATACCACAGAAATCTACCGCATATTTGCTTCTTACAACAAGAAACTGAAATAATCAAACGTACCGGGTGTTTACGTGCGATAAATTTACGGCTTCGCCTTTCCCGTGTTCTACTGCGTTATTCCTTTCTATTATTGTCTAGATACAAGCGCGCGGCACCGAGTGTTCGAATAGGCACGAGCACTGGCGTCAGCCAATCAAGACATGGCAAAAAAATGGCAAAATATTACGTAATTATTTTGCTTACGAAAAGAGTTGGCATGTGCTAATTGCTATGCCGCCAATACTCTTTAGGTCTGAATGAGATCTTTTATCATTTTCTTTTTGTTTGCTTAATACGTGAAATAGAAAATGTATTTGTTCTAAACAAATAGCTATCTACTCTCTCTTAAATAAGAGAATATTGATCTGCAAAATTCTTACTAATCATTCCAAAAGTTCATTAAGAAATGAAGTATTATCTTTTAACACTTTTCACCTGCGACCTAAAGGAGATAGTTTCTTCGTTTAGTAAATTGGTCAATTTGTCAATATAGCTATAGCTACAGTTAATCATGATAGACAGTCTCGCACTGTTTTGCAGATTTTGCAGATATTCAATGGATATTGAAGGGAAACAAGTTGATTCTTGTCCGGGGCATCGTTTTACCAAAGTATTCAGGCAAACATATCCCAGTAAACATTACACTATAATGAGAGCCCAAACTTAGGATAACATTAAAAGTCACGATTATTGCATGATGGCACAAGCAGTTGCAGATGAACGCACACTCCCTCCCTTCATTTATTTATTTACAAATGCGTTGTACACTCTGAAAATTAGAGCTGCATAATTGGCAATCTTTTTAGTTTGAATTATTTCTCTAGGTGTACGTAGATCAACGAGCATATTCCGATTTGAATTAGTCCGGGTTTTCAAATAAACCGGCTTCTGACTCCATTTGAGAAAATATTGTTTTAGGCGTGGGTGGGTACGATATCGTACGTGTCACTGGAATATAAATTCCATATTTCATCTTGTAGATAAATAATCTTTACTTAATTTCAATTATTCTCGTGGAAAGCAGAAAGGACATATTCTTCGATGATGCTGAAACAATTGCTGATTTAATTAATTCAAGCACAATGGATCATGACCCACTAAGCTCCTGTATCTCGTTTCCCCTTTTTTATTTATATGAGAGAAAACATTTTGCCACTTGTCTGAAAATGTATGGTGAATAAAAATTATTCAGGCGGTCACTCTGTGAATTTGAAGGTGTCATAATTATTTTAATCGTTCGAAACGCTACCAAAAGAACTAAAGAATAGTCAAGGAAGACGCTAGAGCTGCACAGTATTTATTTTCGAGAGTTTGTAGTCGTCAGTAACAGAAACTGTTTTTAGAATGTGAAATGAACTGACTATTAAACAGACTACTTACCTATTGGAAAATCTATTAGCCTTCCTAGCTTGCTAAATTGGTAGTTACAAGAAAATATTTTATTTTTTCCCTATCACTTCCCACTAAACACCATCGTTCTAAAATTACGTTTTTTGATAGTATTTATAATTCTGCAGTGCTGAATCCCTCAACAGCATCACGAACGCTGTTGTCAGGTACATCCAATCAAATCATGGAAAACGTTAAAAAGCTCGATAAACAACAAAACTTTTAGAAGTCAAAGGAGGAATCAGGTTACTCATTTGTATTTGAAGATTAACAATACCGCTCAACTATGGCGCCACTAGTCCTGTGGGATGAATGGGATTGGAATATTTTTATTGTCACCTGTGCGATATCCTTCAGTTATTTTCTTCATTTGCGTTTGCTGATATTGCTGCCGAAAGGGAACCGAATTCTTCTAGCTAAATTCCTCCTTTTTCTCAACTTACTGATTGTGCCATTTTCATCAGGTACTCTGAAGAATAAGATCACATATTGGCTTCTATTCAGAATAGACGTTAGTATTTTATTGGGAACTAAAACAACTCGTACCCCTTGGAGAAATAAACAGCGCCGTTGTTGTCCATATAATAGGGACCTTAAACAGCTGGGAGGACAACGGCTATACAACGACGGCTGCTGAAATTCTACTTTCTCGTTTTCGTTTCTCCTTTGTGTATCATCCATTCGTTTGTATTGTTCCTTGAGTGAAGTTAGGCCAATTATAGGAAATAGAAACCTTAGTTTTGAAGCCAAACTGATAACAGGATATTTCCTATTTCCACGTTCACGTTGTCTAGACAGGTGGTCAGCTTGGTGCATTTCAACGTGCAGTTCATTGTATTCTGTAATTAATCCTTTTGCTCTCTGCCGTCGTCGTCGACGTTGCCGTCCTGGTTGCTTAAGCTCCCTAATAACGAGAACGTTACACCGAAGCTCATGGATGTGAATTTTGTCTTCTTGTGACAAGAACGACATTTCACTCGTTCGGAACTCAAACGTAGTCGATAATGAACCACTAATCCCTGCAATGTAGGTTCTCTTTTTTTATACTTGTTTAGACATTATGTTTAATTGTGATCACCAGGTTAACGTGAAGGAAATGCTGACAATGCTGATCTTTACTCAGGTGATCATGATGTCGCTTACAAAACGTCAGCAGTCTACATATATAATGATCCTTCATTGTTAATGGACACCGAGTCCCTCTTTCTAATATTCATGGCAAATCATTTGATTTTAATTCACCTGGTCCTGCATCATCTAACACATAATAAAACATGAGGAGATGGGGGGAGGAGGTAATAAAACATAATAAAACATAATAAAACAGTCAAGAAAATCACAGGAGTAGGGCAGAACATTTTTTTTGCGATAATTCATGCTTGGCAGTAGCAGAACCTGTTTTCAGAAGGTACAATAATACTATAAATCAGAGTACTTATTTATTTCTGGAGAATCACTTTGTATTCTAGGCTTCGCCAAATTTATAGTTGCAGTAATCGTTTTTCTTTTTCGAATTTTAATGTAATTATTTTCCGCAGGCTAAACAGCTTTCTTTTAAAATGTAGTTTCTCTAACAGTATCTTAAATTTTGGTAGGTCCATATATTCCTTGACAGCTTCACAAGTACTGATGCCAATTATATTTAACCAAAACACAGAAAACGTAAAAGGCCTGGGAAACAGAGAAGAATGTTCAAGTCACAGGTGAAGTCAGAAGGCTCATTTCTATCTGAAAATCAACTAAAATGCTGAACTATTTTGCCAGTATTATATGGGGCTGAATGGGAGTCAGTTATTTTTTCATCACCTGCGCGACGTTTTACTATTTTCTTCTCTTGCGCTTGTTGCGACTCGCTGCCAAACGGGAAGGTAAATATTATTTTCTCTTTATAATTTACAAATTCCCGCGTGCTTCTATAACTCAACATACCGAGCACTCGACGACTGGTATTGACTATATACAAACTTCACCCATCCAGAAGTACTTAGACGTAGACGTACTTGCATTGGTGCACAGTGTGCTGATATTTTCACTGTCTGTTTAGGGTTTGCGGCTACTGTTGGCCCAGCACAGAAACATCATGAAGGTTCTATAACGGCTGTGCTTGAACAATTTCTTCCAATTCTATAGCTTGGCCTGCTGCGAATGCCTGGTTGCCATGGTGATGATTGGATCTTTGACATGATTGACAGGTGGCTGGACAATAGAGTAGTTTCCGTAACCCTTTATAATACTTGTCATCGAATACAAAGTACACTATGGGATTTATAGCACTGGTGGTATAGAACAGCAAGTAGGAAATAAGGGGAAAATGACAAAACTTATTTAACGTATGCTGATTATAAAGAAAAAGAAACCCATAAACAGCAAAAGGAATATAAGCTAATGCAAAAACTACAACTACTGTAAGTAGTGTCAACGTGATTTTTCTGTTCCGTTTCGCTCGTCGTTTCAATGCTTCAGAAGCCAGATGAGAAGCTATTCTTGTCTTTTGTCGAAGTAACGATATGATTACAACTGTGTACAGCACGGATATCACTGCCAGCGGTAGTACCCCCAGCAAAACTAGTAGGGTCGTAAAATAAATCTGATGTGCTTTGAAACTACGCTTATGGTCAGGGTACCATACGATAGTACAGTCCACTTTGGAGTCAGATCCAGGAACAAGTTTGAAGATGTAGAAGTAAACAGCATGAGTGATCACCGCCAAGACCCAAATAAGGGCGATAAGTCGGCGGCAGGCTTTGATCATAGCGAGTGTTGGTTTTGTCGGATAAACAATACAGCGGAATCTCTCGACGGCGATTGCCAGCATACTGAGAATGGAAACAGCTGTAGATACGTCCCCGGCAAAGGGTACGAACTTGCAGAGTACAGTCCCAAATGCACCATCAAACCACTCGCGGCTGACAAAGATTTCTCCAATACGATATGGTATCAAGAAACATGGTACAAAGAGATCCGATGCACACATGTTGGCTATCAAAAGGTCTACCGTCGATCGCAGCAGCTGGTTTCTACGTACAGTGTCGATTATCAGCACGTTACCGACAAATGATATCAACATTAGTAAAATGTAGACTGCAGTCTTGAGTCCGACAGTCAGCGGAGTACCCATAGTACAGTACGGAGCTTGATGTGTCCCATTTAGAATTATGGAGTAGTTTCCGGTGTCATCGTCTGCCATTCTGAAGATGTCACTCCAACATACAGTAACATAACATAAAAACGATGGCCTCAGCTGACCCCTAAGACTTCTTTCTCTGAAAGAAGACGGTTGAACAGATGTTTTTTAATTTGATGTTCAATTATCCCATAAAAACGCTCTCTTACATATGCATTTTTTGTAGTCAAACAGACCTTTATCACGTGTTGGATGTCAATCAAAATCTTAATGTTAGCGCTTTCTAAATACCAGAAATAGATCGAGCAGGTCAAAGTCCCCAGGGACTGACCATTTAATTTTGTGGGGGGGGGGGGGGTGGAAGAATTTGTAAAAACAAATTTGCACGAGCCCAAAAGCCAAAAAAAATATGCACGGCACAAAATTATAAA
>JANVCK010138203.1:0-11294 GCA_026546655.1 Epizoanthus illoricatus
GACAGGGTTGAACAGGGCTGAACAGGGTTGAACAGGGCTGGACAGGGCTGAACAGGGCTGGACGGGGTTGAACAGGGTTGAACAGGGCTGGAAAGGTTTGAACAGGGCTGAACCGGGCGGGACAGGGTTTGACAGGGTTGAACAGGCTTGAGCAGGGTTGAACAGGGTTGAACACGGCTGGATAGGTCTGGACAGGGTTGAACAAGGTTGAATAGGATTCGACAGGGTTGAACACGGCTGGACAAGACTGGACAGGGCTGTAAAGGCTTGAACAGGGATGGATAGGGTTCCACAGGGTTGAACAGGGCTGGCCAGGGTTGAACAGGGGCGGACAGGGTTGAACAGGGCTGGATAGGGTTGAACAGGGTTGAATAGGATTCGACAGGGCTGAACAGGGTTGAACACGGCTGGACAGGCCTGGACAGGGCTGTACAGGCTTGAACAGGGATGGACAGGGTTCCACAGGGGTGAACAGGGCTGGACAGGGCTGGATAGGGTTGAACAGGGCTGGACAGCACTGCACAGGTTTGAACAGGGTTGAACAGGGCTAAACGGGGTTGAACAGGGTTAACAGGGTTGGACAGGGTTGAACAGGGCTGGAAAGGTTTGGACAGGGCTGGATAGGGTTGGACAGAGCTGAAGAGGGTTGAACATGGCTGGACGACGGCTGGACAGGGTTGAACAGGGCTTGACAGGGCTGACGGGTTTAGTCTTTGTCATCGTGGGAATCGTCATGTGCCCTTACATGGTCCCTTTACCATGTACCATAGTTAGTGTTCTTCTACAGTAGAGGTCAGCAAACGTACGAGTTCTACCAGATTATGGCAACTCCAAGCTTTGATGGGCCGATACACAGAATCGGAGAGGCGGACTTGTTCATGTGCATAGCGTTATGGATGGAGCAGAGCCCACTTGCCGAGGTACCGCTTCTTGAAGATGACGAACCATACGAAGTCGCGGATGAAGGAACTGATGCAGGAGAAACTTTTGCAGACTCAGAACCAACAGAGAAACGAAGACGAACCGAACTCTGTTGTGAATACGACAACAACACAGAACTCCAAAACAGTCTCCTACACTCATGGTAGACACCGGTGGAGATGACGAGAGTACAGACACCGAGCTGAAAACCAACTCGGGATTAGACAATTGTCACATGGGGCTTTTCATGAACGAAGATGCAGCTGAAAGGTTCTCCAACAAGAACGGGATTCATAAAGTCGGTACGGTGTTTATTACTCGCGATGGGAAAGTTTTGGCACTGGATTGCTCGCGTGACAATGTTCACGGTATAGTTCACGTTGTGGTCGATTTCTGCGACCGTGTCAAAGACTGTGTTGTTTACGTTTCGCGAAAGCCTTGCTCGTCTTGCGTAAAGCTCATGATTCATGCGGGGGTAGCTCGGGTGTTTTATCTGCCTTTGGAGCCTGAGAACCCGGGGGAGCGAGATCTAGAAAGGGCCGATCAACTGGCGCGAGTTTGTGCCATCGGGCAATCAATGTACTTGCCGCGAATTGGAGAGAGGGAGTGATGTCACAAAGCAAATCACGAAAATCGCCATATACACCGCAGAAAAACAGCCATTTGGAAGCCACGCTGGATCTTTTGAATCGCTTTTGGGATGCGGATTGGACTACAAGGATATCTAAGCAGTTGCGGTGGCCAGAATTCGAAAGTTTAAAGTCCCAAACTGATTCATCAATGAGATCTGCACTTGAATGGGTTGCCAGAGTGACACTCGCTGATATTCCGAATAATGTGCACTTTAGCGCCTGTGCTGGGGAGAAGCCGCTGTTCAATCACCCGGAAAATGCTAACGCTACCGGTTCCGAAGATATCCCGAAGATTCCCGATTCGAAGAACTCAAAATGGCAAGAACTAGCAATTCATTCATCGAGACTTGCACAGATTCTGTCGCAGCGTTCCAACAACCCCAGACGAGGAGTTGGTGCAGTTGTTATGGTAGAAAACAAAGTTGTTGCACTAGATTGGAATTGCTACCCACCCCAGACAATGTATGGGGATTTCCCAAGGACTTCTGATAATGATGCAGACTGTTATCAACTAAAGAAATATCCATTTATTGTCCATGCAGAACAAGCAGCTCTACTAAGCCGAAACACCCAAAATATCTCCGACTGTTCCACAACTCTGTATGTCAGCAAGAAGCCTTGTGATGATTGTATGCCACTTTTGATCAAAACTGGTATTAGAAATGTTGTTTTCCCCAAACCGACACTCAAGCATCATGCAACCCAGCTGAAATACTGTTTATTAGAGAAAATGATCAAGCAGGGGAAGATGAGGGGATTTCAAAGCTCTTATCAAGAGAGCAATACCTCCCCTGACGATGAATCTTTGAAACATGCAACCAGGCATCTGCAGTTTAATGGAGCTATTGCTAAGTCATGACCCCCAACAAAATGTCATGAGAATTTTATGTGGAAGCCAGTAGGAGTGAATTCAATGCCTACATGTACATGGCTTGGAATCCCCCCCCTGCTTCCATTTTTGAAAAGGGGGGGGCATGGTGAGTGTAACAAAATTATATGGCCTCAGGAGTTTCTCTTTGCACATTTTGAAAAGTTTCTTTTCTGAAGCATTTAAAATACATACATTTGGTATTAGAGAGAAAGGTACCTACTTTTCTATTTACTGTATGTGCGAGGCATGAGAGCATCGGATGACAATGAAATGCACAGGTCTCACGCTGAATATGCTAGTTCTATAATTATAACAATAAGAGAGTTATGATAGATGGTGTCAATATGCTATGTCCAGTTACTCATGCATTGATCACAGACACTATGTTGGCAATGACAAATATTTGTTTCTAGATGCCCAGTTGCAACCAAGATGTTTTGCAAGCATTTGTTAACACATCTAATCAACACTGTAGTGCCTCTTTATTATTGTAGCACACACAAAGTTTTATACTGTCATTTATTGGAGTAAAAGGATAGATGTTTGGAAACAATTATTATAGAGTCAACACAATAAATACAAATTGGTGATCTTGAATTTGTGTGAATCCATTGATACACAGCATCTTGATTGTAAATGGGTCCAAGTATGGCGTGAAGTGATATAAATTCATGTCTTGATCTGTAACATTCATACAAAATAGTGAGTTACAAAGATTTGGCAATTTAATTTATTTTAATAAATAAATGAAGGATTGCTGTAAGTGACCAGTTTCTTTATTCCACAACCAAACCATTTCTGTTCATATTGCAGGGTATGGAATTAGCATGTTTTGTAACCATCCCAGTTCAAGTCTTTTAACTAATCCCTTTAAAACTTTAGTTGGCCATGGTGCTATGTCTGTACTTTGAGACATTTTAACTGGCACTCATCAATAATAACCAGATTTGCTCAGTTTCCCCTGTTAATTTCATACCCTGTAGTTACTGATATTGTAAGGAGAAGATAGATGTTGATAAATCACTGGCACTGAACAGAACTTGTCAGATCAGTTTACCCCAGGATACAATGTTGCAGGGATGCTTGTAGAATTGTTATGCCAATCTCATTCCCAGGCTCCTTGTGGCCTTCAAGTGAAAGGAGCCTGGGAATGAGGTTGTCGTTATGCTACTCTTACAAATGAAATATTGGAAATATATAACTTGTGCCCTGGGAACGGGTCACTTTACCAAAAGTTAGGTTGGGAAGTATTGCGCAGGCTCTCACATGCCAACCCTGTTCATGACAACATGTGTACATTTTTCCTGCACTGTTCATGAATGGAATGTTATGCGCAATTGATCATTTTTATGGATATTGCACATTATAAATTGATACATTATTACTATTATTATTATTATCATTATTATTATTATTATTATGGAAGTAGATAAACAGAGCCTATTTTAACTTACCCCGTCAATGGCAGTGACATGTAAGTCCAAACACGATACCCTGTTGGGCAGCATATCCCTGTATAGGTTATATATGGGAGTAGCCCTACATTTAGAATTCTGTCAATATACCCTACTTGGAGCAGAAATCTCTTCTGTTGTTGGTCCAATATCACTGCCACTCAAAGATTAAAACTCCATTTACATCAAACATTTGTGAGTTCAGTGTGGTTGAATTATCAGTTGCTGTAGTCAGGGTTAGGAGTTTGAAGGAGTCCCCTGGTAGAATTGCAGGGCTTGCCCTGCAGTAACGGAGTAAAATGAACCTCCGTTCTTTCCTCCATCACAACTTCTGGACCCTAGTTTGACCCCTGATTCAAAGTGCTGGCCTTGGGCCCAGTAGTGACTTTTAATTGTTTTGACTTACCATATTTTCTCTATTTAACCCCCTGGGGGCTTATATTTTTTCAGTGCTTCTGGACTGGAAACTAATTAGAGGCTAGGGGCTTAATACATTTTCATTTTCTTTAGAAATCCATAATTATCTTTATTCATACTTTTAGCAGCTGACAATGTCTATCAACTGCTTGCCAAGAGAAAAAGATCACAATGTTCAGCAATTTCAAAGAAATGTTATGACTTTATGACTACCAAATATAATTTTGCAAAACTAAACAGTTTATGGTTGCAAAAGGAACACACAGTTATATCCCTCTTAGTAGTGTGGGCTTAATAGAGGCTGGGGTCTTATTTAAATTTTGGCACCTCAGGCTGGGGCTTATTAGAAGGGAGGAGTAAATAGGGGGTTGGGGGTAAACAGAGGAAATACAGTAATCTGTGATGCCATTCTTAAATAAGATGTTGATAAACAAATACATTTGCATATTAAGCATCTTGATTGCAGGCTGGCTTTTTTAAAGGTCCATATCTCCCTGCACTGTTTCTTTAACTGAGTGGCAGTTTTGTGCAAAAGGGGAGTGGGGGGGGGGGCTCAATAAAACAAAAGTGTGAAAGGAATTTTTGCTCAGAGTTCTGCTTCTTGTACATGTACTGAGGTAGAAGGATTATTATTAATGAGCCTCACAGCCTGTGATTGAATGCTCGATACAAAGGTTTCTTTGTTCAGACTTTCAGTGGTGTGTGCAATTAAAAAGGTTGAATTTACTGATAAATATGACGTATGACAATAGTTAAGTCAATACTTACAAGTTTGAGATCCCCTGGGGAGGGAGGTAGTCCCTATAACAATAATGAGGAAGTTCCTTGTACTTTTTAGGGATTACTTTTAATACTAATCCATGTTCTGGTACCACTTAGGGTGTTATATACTGATAAAATCGAAACTTCAACATCCCCCCCCAGGGCAACCCTCATCCATTTGAACATTTGGAATCTTGTTTGTTCAAATTCCCCACTCCCGGGACAAAAACGTTCAAATGCCCCATTCCAAAGCAATGTTAAGTGATCAAATGCCCCTAGCCCTGGGACTTTTGAAATTGCTATTTAGTGGCGGGAGAGGGTAAGAGCCAACAAAAAGTCGGTCCTCATAAATCAAGATTAAATGGAATTGACTTTAAAACTTTATATATTCTTGAAGGTTATATATGTTTTTCCATCGTTGTACGTAGTTTGTTTAAAGTAAGCGAAAATATTCGAAGTATATAAAGAGGTAGAAGAGGTTGGAACTAATTCCCCACCCATGGGGCAACCATCAACATCAAATTCCCTACTACCCGGGCATGGCAATGAGTCAAATGCCCGTGTATGCCCGGGGGGAATGTCGAAGGTTCGATTTGATCGGTACATTAACAAGTCCATATCCAGAATCACTGTAAATGTTTGATTATAACATGGTTTATAAACTCAAATTTAAATTTAGGAAACGCCCCAGTACATAACTGGTTGTTTAGGTATATGCAAGTTTGCATTAGATCAGTCACTCGCAAAGCATAAAATTGTATGGTGAATACTATACTTACAAAATGTTGCGTGACTAGCTGGTTTCCAACAGATGATCTCAGATAGCTTCGAAACTAAATAGTTTCCACATCTTCTTTCGACTTACCTCAATGCGAATGTTCCAGAAGCAGTCCATGATTTATGCAGAAAGTAACTGACGTAAAATCCAACATCCAACGCCATGAGAAGTGATAAAACATTGTGGTTATGAAAGTTCGAACGCCAAGGATATTCGATTGGTCCGCCATCTTGAAACAACTTGGCCGCGTCACTAGAAGAAGCTGGTACCGAAACAAATCGGCAAGATCAGAAAGTTGGCGGAAAATCCAGGCACGTGCGAGGCACGCCTACCGAAGAGTTTGATTTTGAAAGAAGTCAAAGAAAAGAAGACGTGTTAAGTTTCAAGGTAGTAAATGGTTCACTTTGTTATGGTTACATTCGAGTAAGCGTATTGTCTTGCAAGTGTACATGCTATCGTTAATTGCGTTTTCTGAAACCAAGGACCGCAGCAGGAGTAGATTTTACACAAGCCGAGATGTGATAGACAAAAAAGAAACAAAAAAGCAATGAAACCCTGCTGACAAATCTGTGGAGCAAAGACGAACGCGGCCAAAGTGCAAGAGGAGAAATTACTCAGAAATGTACAATTTGTACATTATTAACGTAGTCTGCATTACTAGTTTGTTATAAATATAAATGTTTTCATTATTATTAGCCTGTTTAGATTGCAAGGGAAAAAGCCATGGGATCGAGGTTGGTTTGGAATGACATTATAACAAGATCTAGCAATTGCATTTTCAGTAAGACTACACGGCGTCAATTGGCGCAGTGCATTATATCAGCTGTTGTTCTCAATTCACTCCAAATATAGTGAATTAAAATTCGTAATCCCAACGAAAGTTAAAGCATACAACCGACACAATTCGGTACTTGTACTTTCAAAATCAGCTGATAATGGCAACACCGTTTTTGATCATAGTAGCTTGTGTCAAAACAGCGCTTTTCTTTTACTTTAAGAATTAGGCACGGAGTACCTTGTTTACTTTCTTCGTTCTGTTGAACCTTAGTAAATTAAAGGAACACATTTTAAATTGGACTCCAAGAACAAACTTTGTTGAGTTAGGTTCAAACAGATTGCCGGACCTGACCCTTAATCCTCGATTCAGTAACTGATATAAATATAATCATTAATCTCATTTTAATCAGTATATTTTTGTTGTTGACATATATATGTACAAATTTCCGGCGTAAGATCAAGAGCGAGTCACACTCGTCGCTGTGTGTGATTATAAAATATAAGTTCGCTGTATTTTTTTAAAAATATATTTATTTAAATTATTATTATTTTTTAATTTCTTACAACAACAACAACAACAACAAATATTTTATGTACAGCGCTTTGAAAGATTTTTCTTGGTCTTGCTCATCATTTTTAAAGTTGCTTTTTCGATAAATAGCGGACAGTCATTTACTAAAGTGAAAGTTTCGACTATCTATGCATCCTGGTGTATTGTAGACCTCTGACCTTTAATAATACTAGTAATTTTCCCCTGTCCCTTCTTATCTTGGCCTCCATTGCAAAATATACCATCCCAAAATACGTGTAGCAATCGATACTCTACTGATACTCCTCCAAAAATAAACAATGAGCTTCAGCTCAGATTTAGCTTGGGAAGGACATTAGTATCGATAATGAATAATATTAAACTTAAAGAAAAAAATAGTTTTTGATAGTTTGGCAGACTGTAGCGCTTGTATCTGGTATCTTATTTCATATTGTTGACTTCAAAGAATAAATTTTACATTGGAGGACTTGTCGCGGGTTTTCGTATATTCGCGCCTTGAAAGTTTTTTAAAACTTCATCCAAAGACGTAGAATTTCATCCAGTACTAATTAATCCTACCCGAAAATAAGACAAAGAAAAAAATAGCTTGACTAAATGTTAGCGCATGATCTTTTCTTTGGATTTCAGTACAAGCTGCTGTGCTTCGCGTGTCTTTCCAAATACAGTGTGACGCACAATAACTGTTACGTTTACAAACTCGGACGACATCAGTCTAATAAGTCCACTTTAACAGTCAAATATGAATACAATAGTCGTCCATTGTTGTGCAGGTTATAAAGGATTTACGAGTTTTTACAATTAACCACTGTCACGTGACAGGGGTGTTCATGAGGATAAACGCTTCTGGAAACCGGCACACGTGCGACTATCGTTTTAGAATTTTTATAATATTTCAAAATTTACAATTGATAGTTATTTTTAATTTTCATTGTTCAAATATGTTTCTCACATAAATACACAGATCTCCTCTTGATAAATATTTTATTGCAAGTATGAATTGGATTATCCTACGCAAATAAGAATATCTTAGTTCAGAAGTTTCTAAACAGGTAAAAACTGTTCGCAAGTAACCAACAACTTTAGGCTCAACTTAGACCCAACATATTTCTCCAAACCGTGAATGTGGATCTATTTCTAGTCCATCCCAAAGACGACTGAACTGAGTGAACAAAGCCTTGCAGCTATTAATTATATAAGGGAAAGGCATTTGTTTACACAGCTGTGCTGAGAAAATGTATCAAAGCCTCTTTTGTAAAGTGAATGTAAAGATTGATGCTCCCGTGGGAAACGCAGATTTCGCAAACACACTGTACCACTGTTTAAAGAATAATCAATACAAAGCGAGATATAGAGCTGGTACATTGCCATTAGAACAAATCTTGAGCTTGAGCGAGTACTGGGGTTTTCTGAGGAGTTTTTTCCCAAGAAAATCACAAAAGCTTAGGCGAACTGGCATTGAGACACAAATAGCACTGATATCGCCAGAAGTGAAGGTTGACCATTTGTAAAATCTCGAGTACGTCAAATTCCTTTCATTGTTGCGGACAGAAAAATGAGAGTTGTAGTTTGCAGCGTATTTGTGAGCGTGTTGTCTATCTCATCTGTTCTTGGCGATGTATATTTTCACAATCCACGCGGATCCAACAATCGTCTGAATGAGAAATCTGCAAACAGACAAAATGCGAACAGAGCTTTCGATTCACAGGTAAGGGCGTCGTTTGACTGGGGGAATGATTTTCCATCTTTTGTAGCTTGTGAATCTTGCCGTGATTGTCTGAGTAACTCATTTGCTGGTTATGAAATTGAATTTGTATCTGCAATTTCAGGCAATTTTTAGATTAAAATTTTACAATTAAAATTATAAATGGAATGTATTTAAAATACTTTCGATTGACATCATATAAATTTCAGCAAAACCCCTTTTCTGTCAAAATTTGTCATTCTCTTGTAGATAGTCGATTAAAGCTACGAATACTCGTCTCGGGCTACATCAAATTGGTAACAAAGTTTCCTACGTCTGCCAGTCAAACGTTGTGCTTTCAGTGCACATGCGTTGGAGAGGGCCACAAAAAGTTATAACTACCACCGATGATCAACTAGGGTCGAAAACATTTTTGGTTTTAACAGTTTGCATCTTGAAACATTTTTAGCCTTACATATAACACTTCTCTGACACTCTCACTGAGGATATAAACGGTTAACAGCATACTCTTCAACAGCATTCATTCCAATAGTCACACTTCGCATTTTAGTTATGACATCTCTGACCCTTTTTTTAAAGTTGCTCTGAGTACTCAGAGGGTTAATAGTACTCATCAAGACTTTTCTGCTGTGAAAAACCCAGACGGATAGTTCGTTTAGATATAAACGTGAGGACGAATTTGAATGGACAATATATCTAGAGTTTGAGATACATCTCAAGAAATATTGCGTCCAGTTTTCCTCAATTTTAAGTCAAAGGTAAAATTCGCCTTCTGATCCGTCTAGATATAAATGTAGAGACGTGTTATCCGTCTGAAACGAATTATCCGTCTGCTAGCACGTCTTCAAGACGTGCTGACAGACGAATCAAGCGAAGACGAATTTGGGTCCATAATTCGTCTGAACATCTAATGTACAGTTTATACGAATTATCCGTCTCAGACAGATAATTCGTCTCTAGTATGTATAAATTGGTTTGATGATCATACTTTGTTTTTCTCCCATGTGATGAAAAATTAATTATGTAAATATTTCAGTTAGTTGTGAAATGCACAGTGAAAGCACTGTCAGGAGTGGACAGCAAACCTGTCCCTGTCAATATTCGCTTATCATTCGGCCCAATCTTCTTTGTTTTCCACCGCGCCGGCAAATTCGCCCATAACCCTGGCTTTATGACCGATTTAGCGCAGACAGAGACTGTTTCCGGTGTCTCCCATGACCCGAGAGGATGGAATCCCTAATTAACTGTCTCATCTCTGTCAGAATAACAACCGCGGAGGATACAATGTTGGTGACAAGACGGACAAAGCTTTCAAAGATGAAGACGGCCAGTATAACATGGTATGTAGACTGATCAATATGCATTATCTCCTCGTAATATCATTACAAATATTTGTAGTTTGTTAACGAGATTTAAGGAACTGATATGGTATGTAGATCTAAAGACAGTGATACTGCCTGCGAGGGTAGTTGGCTCAGTCGGTAAGATATCCGACTGCCAACCGGAATTTAAGGTCCCGGGTTCAATCCCCGGCCTTCAACTTGGGTCTTGTCGAGGGGTTGCATTATTCTTTCGCCACACTGTCCGCGGACAGGGGCGTGCAACCCTTGGTCTAGAATTGCTATCTGAGGGGACTTAAAAGAACCCACACATTTTTCTAGAAGAGCAGGGGCTTGCATGCCCGGTGTTTGGAGCTTAAGTCCGAGGTCACACATGGACTGTATAGTGGATACCCGCACCCTTGTTGAAGAGGAGTAGGGGCTTGCCCCGGTGTTTGGAGCTTCGGTCCGAGGTCACATATGGACTGTACAGCGGCTGCCAGAGGCGCCTTCAGATGCTTTCAGTTCGACCTCGTTACCTGCGCTGCTTCTGAATGAAGCAGCGACTAGCTAGACATCTTTACCTTTACCTTTACCTTTAACTGGACAGTTATCCTCTAGTAGTTAATTATTTTAGGTGACGTATTATACTTGCAAATTAGTTCTAAACACATGTCCTTCCCTTCTACTCATTTATTTCAAAGTGAATTTGTAACGCGGTGTTCTTAGTTTGCAAAAAATCAGTGTGAAAAATAAACATGGAAAACTGTTGTTACAACAAGGACAATTGATCAAGATGGGCTACTAGACTGCCAAAGTAGTGCTTTGGTATTGCGGAAAAATTGGGCGGAATTGAAATGGCCCTTGCCTCAGCATCATTAAACTGTAGTTGTCTATATGCGAGTGATAAAGCCCTGACACAAACAAAAATGTGTTTATCGGCCTTAGAAAGAAGTTTCTTGGCCTGAACTGTTTTAACAGTTAAATGACGAAAATGTTGTTGGGTTCTGCACAGCGATATTTCCAGAGCAGTATCAGTGGTCCAGGTAAGAGTTACCTGACATTCGAGTGGACCAATCAGCACGGCTGTGGTGGCAATGAGGACACTGAT
>JANVCK010138314.1:0-11294 GCA_026546655.1 Epizoanthus illoricatus
ACAGCACAGCGCAGCACAGCAGGGTACATCACGGCACAGCAAAGCGCAGTCCAGCACTACAGCACGTTTCATACAGCAAAGCACAGCAAGGCACACTACGGCAAGCTGTGAACACCACAGTACAGCAGAGTGCAGTAGGATGCAGCACAGCATCACTGTCAGTAAAATGTAAGAATTACCTCCAAACACGTTCAGCTACAGTTCCACACAACTTTCCATTCACTGTGCCAGTAAGAGCTGCCATCAGGCGAAACTTTACTTACGTGGAAGTTCACTAATGATCAGGAAGAATCGCGGAGACTAAAATAAATTATGCAATGGACTGTTGGAACCACGGAATTGCGAAATCTATGCAGTTCGATGATATAGAAAAACAATCCTTCAGAAAATCCTTGAAAAGCTGTCAGATCTAGACGGCTCAGTGACATTAGCCCTACTGTACTGCCTGATAATGGCTCTGTGCATCATGTGATCAAATCTGACTAATGCAAACGCATCATTTCACAGTGAAAATTATTGCTGCTATGAGATCAGAGTAAGGCGAGGCAATTGCATGGCAAGATTTATTCGTGGCAAAGAAGCGACCAGGCAACATAGTTTGTAACAGGCGAAGGAAAATATCTTCTGAAACGGTTTCATCAGTCAAAAAAATTACTTACCCTAAATTCAAAGCACAGCTTAGAACACCTGAAATTGCAGCATTAGTTGTGAGGTTATCGGGCAGTCCACCATCTCTGTTAAAAGTAAACAACAGCCTTTTTAAGAGATGGTTCATTTAGTGCTTCACCCCAGAGTAACCGCTAACCTTAAACAGTGTTTACATATATTGCTGCATGTGATACTAACAAAAGCATGTGTCCAAGGCTCGGTCGGCAAACTCCCACCCAACATTTTGATCAGAACCCTCCCAACCCCCCTAAAGGGGGCAACTATTTGATTTCACAGTCATACTCACCTTGCAGATTTCAACATAAATGGCATGCAAGGAACGAAACTCAGTCCACCAGAAAACCCACCAATTGCCATGGCAACACAGACAAGCCACACTTTTCTGTCAGTTGTAATAGGAAAGAGAAGCAAGATTACTGAATGGCTAAACTGAAAACAGTCGACCTTCTTTCTCCAGATATTAGTCGAAAAACGGGATCGAGCAATTTAGGCTGCGCAGTCGGGTCAGTAAAGGGAGATTGGAGAGAATCAGAAATCGCGCGTCTCTCGCCCCATTCTTCTTTTCCCTGGCAGCACGACTTCTGACTCTCCCCAAGAACTTTTTTCTCGATCGCGCAGCCAAAGCTGCTCGATCCCGTTTCTCGACTGATTTCTGGCGAAAGAAGGGACTATTTTGCAGTCTACCGTATGGCATGAAAATTGCGACTTCTGCGGTATTGGGAATACCCAGACCCTGCAAAAATACTCACGCAAACTTAAAACTTCGCAAAATTTCAAGCAAAAAACATTATTAGCTTTTTACACTTGTGTATTTACTCAACAACAATAACTCAGCAACTTTGAATAACACAACTAAAAAATAGTAATAAACAGCACAAATTTTGTTTATTTTTTAACTTATTCGCAGTATTATTTCTGGAATTTTCGCTAGAATTGCAAAACTTTATTCCACTGAGATAAAACGGATCCTTTCAAATCGGAACAGTTAAGTCCTGGGTTCAAAAACAGAGCTACCCTGATGCTGAGAACTCTTGCAAATTATGGATGGATGAGTGGCCTCGACGATTAAGGCGTCTGGCTAGAGAGATCTTTGCCGTTGTTTTTCACAAATAGTAAGTGCTCCCAAAATCGATACATGTCCTAATCTCAGCAGGTAACTTCCAAAGTCTATCAAAACAGCTGCCTGAGATAAGGACCCACTTTTTCATCAGACACAGCTGTAAGCCCAAGGTACGACCCCCACCCTAACTTTCTGGCAACCAATTTTTGTTCTGGGGGAACTAGTATCATTTTTAAAAGCAGCAAATGAAACGGTAGCATAATACCAAACAAACAGACAAGGCAATTGCTTTTAGTGTCTTGACATGCTGCTTAAATGGTCAACAAACGCACTTGTATAAACGACCTTTACAACTCGTTTACAGATTGCTGCCGTTACAGCTCTGTTAAAGTACTTCTTTTACCATAAAACACTGAGACGAAGGCCGTTACGGCTCGAAATCGATTTATAGCCCCGTTCCGATGTCTGGTTTCACCGCCCCACGCGAATTCAACCAATCACAGACGTTCCAGTAAACTTAAAGCTCACTGATTGGTTGATATTTTTAGAACAGCCCCAAGGCCCTTCTCTTGTCGGGAGACAGGAACTTTAATTATATTTTGAAGCAAACCGGTATGAACATGTATGAATATGTATACTTACTTCTCAGGTAAAAATGTCAAGAAAGGCGCTGGCCCGAGAAGGAAGATACTGATGCTTGATAGAGAGAAGCCCATGAAAAGGAACAGCAAATGTTTGCCCTATATAACAAAAAATATCCAATGTAACACCAACTTCAAGAATGGTTTCAGAACAATCCACAAGACAGTAAGTAGCAAACGACAGAATAATATACTGATGGTCCACGTAATAAACAAGTTGCGTTCCTGTCAGACTTCGTCCAACTGTGAATAGCCGGATAAGAATAACGACTATTACTAAAGTTGGACAGAAAACAAACAAATATGTGACATTTTGCTAACATGTACGGATATAACAGATCGAGAAATAGACAGACAGATAGGCATGCAGTCAGTCAGGCAGTCAGTCCGTTAGACAGTCAGACAGGAAGACATACAGGTAACTGCAGACGAACAGATGGACGGACAAGCAGACAAACAGATGATAGATAGACAGTCGGGCAGACAGAAGGCAGAGAGACTTACAGGAAGACAGGCAAACCGCAGAGACAGACAGACAGACAGTGACAGACAGGCAGACACAGACAGACATTCAGACCTATTTTGCTCTGACGAAAGGCTAGCGCTTGAAACGTCAGCTCAAATGTTCCACCTTCATGGCGAAAAACATAACATATCAACTTTTAGTTGATCAATCCCATTCTTAGGCAAACGATAGAGAAACAGTTATTGACAGGCACCATATTCTGTTCAAGGTTGGGTTAGCAAAAGGAATCCATATCACACAAGCTCACCCAGTCTGCAAAGCTGACGAATAACCAGGTAGCTAAACTGACGCACAGACAGACAGATAGACAACCAGAAAGTCAAACAGACAGACAGAAATACAGACAGGTAGGCAGGCAGATAGGAGGAAAGACAGACGAACAGACAGACAGATAGATTGATAGGCAGGCAGGCAGGCAGGCAGGCAGGCGGATAGATAGATAGACACACAGACAGACAGAATGAAAAACAGAAAGACCGACGTTTAAATATGCAAACATTATATGGGCTACATACGGTACTGTCCACAATCCTTCCACTAAATGGAGTAATGATAGAATAACACAGGGAGCCCAGTCCAAACAGCAGGCCGATTTGTGTTGAGTTCATGTGCAATGCCTGTCAGTTAGATAACAAAATCTGATTGCAGTACTCAAATGTTAATGTGGTCCTAGACTGGTATTTGAACATGCATTACAGATAAGGATATGGGTGAATTTAGGTGGTGGGTTGTGAGCAGTACTCTCTATCCCCGGACAGGGCAGAAAAAAGCTTTTGCTGGCGTTCCATATTAACGATACCTATACGTTGTTAAGCTCAATATTTTGCATACAAGCTCTTCTGGTGGCAAAGAACAAAATATCAAGTACCAAAATAAATAAGTGAATACCGTTACGTAATATGAAGCCCTGTACTTTGAGAGAGGTGATATTTTGATCAGCGGAAGAACATTTTCATAAATGTCTCCGAGTTGCTTTACAATAATTCGACAAGGTTTTTTGTGCAATGGTAACGAAAAGACAACGCTTGCAGTTCTGACGTACCATCGCCAGTTAATGAAAACTAATGAAAACAGCAGTCTTTAGTCCCGTGCTTGGTCAACTTGGTTTTGCAAGTTCAGTTCAAGAGTTTAGGGGCATGGAAACAAATATCACAAAAATGAGTTCTACTGAGGGCACTGAAGCATCCCCTCCAGAAATTGGGTCCTTGGAGAAATTACTAGTTTTGATCCCTTCCCTAAGATCCGATGTATAACCGTGTGTACTTTTTGGTTTTGGTTCCGTCAGGATTATAAATTACGAAGGAACACATCACTTTTTAAAACAAATGCATTCTCGATCACCTATGTATGTCCATAAAGGTTGGCATTATTATACACAGTACTCTTTTGATCTTGATAAAAGCTGTTGGCTTAAATAAAAGGGCAAGCCCGGGCGTTATTGGTATTTATTTGCCATTTGCAGGACATGTTCTAAAATTGGCGTTTTCCAGCGCTCTCGGTCATTTCTCGTAGGGATGTGAGCGGCCTCTACTCGCATAGGAGGGTATATGTTGCTAAGTACCCAGCCAACTGGCTCCTCTCTTTCTGTGGAAATGGGGGGTGGGGGGGGAAGGAGGGGAGAGGATTTGCTCGTCTCCCCCCCCCAACTTCCCCATTTTCGCTAGCAGAGCCTGTTGGCAGGCTAATTGCTAAGTACTGTGCCCTGTAAGCCACCATTATTGCTACTACTATGCAAGACAGAAAACTGTAATTCGCTTTCCGTGAACAATTTTTCTGCATTCTCTCCAGTTCATGTCATGCCCTTGCCCAGGTGTTTACACATTCTTTTTGCCAAATTTAGAAGTTTGTTTACCCTTGGTACGCTTCCATCATTGCCGTGCTGCCGTTATTGTCATATCTTGGAAATTCACAGATGCCTTTAAAACTGGCGCACATGCCAATTTGTCTCAAAATTAATTTTACCATTGCGCTGGTAGGTTTTTGCAAATGCCAAAATGGTCTACATTACCATGGCTTGAGTGTTTATACTGTCATCAGTTTCGCCTAAAAAGTTCTACTGAACAAGTTCCTAGCCACTGTCCACTCAGTTACCCTTCCCCCCACCCACACACTGCGTCTTCCCTCCCCTCCCATCCCCCCTTGCTACCGGATTGTCACTATTCATAGACAACCCACTGGGTTCTGCTGATCCTAGATCATGTAATCAGTGTGAAACGATGTCTTATTTATTAGGCTACAGGCACAGAAATTTCAAGGCAATTGCTTTAAAGACAAGAATTTTAGATCGAAAAATCTCAGGGGGGAGTCAATTATTTTACACGGGTTAAGGGTCAAGGGTTAATTACTAACATTCGACCTGTTGCTCTAAGTACCGAAGTTTGCAACTTTATTACTATTACCCAAAATACATAGCGATCCTCATACTTACACTCTTGCAATACGGAGACAGGATGGGATCAAGAAAACTGACCGACAAGGCATTGGCTACGACTCCCGACGCTGCAGAAAGCAATAAAACTGCATTCTGTCTATCAATATTAAAACAAAAGACTGTTCAGAGTAAGGCTCCAAACTAACCACACCATTGGTCTGAATAACAATAGATAAATACCCCAGACAACAGGCAACTTTACCATAGATCCCAAGATTGAAAAGCAAAGTTTCAAGTCAAGAAAAATTTCTTTGTTTAGCACCTTACACACAAATAAATACAGATACCTAAGTTTACATAACCTAATAAAGAATTGATAGGTTTCAAGAACTGCAGAGTTTCAGCAGAGCACATCTGGCCAGGTTGGTGCATTTCCATGTGCAGTTTATTTCACTCCGCCATGCACTTCAGGATAATTTTAATTGGCACACAACAGACCAAACTTGTTAGATTTAATTGGGCTCTTTCTTTAAGATCGCCAAGACGATCCCTAAGTCGTTTTTTTCCTTTTACTTGAGTTTTACTGGAATCCTTTCAAGGCTCTTCTCGGACGTTTTCACCTTCTATTAGCCACTTCAGAAACTACAAAAGGCCTGGGACCTGTCCATCCAAATGATTCCAGAAAGCAAAGCTCCAACAGGTGTTTTGCACAATGTGTTATCAAGAGTGTTTCGCAAGCTATTGCTTCGGCACGTTACTTTATTTCGTATAAGAAACACTGGAATTTGAAAATGTGAATCCAATCACAATTCATGCAGGCTAATGATTCTGTTTTGTTTTTTCATGCCAAATTATTTAGCATTTGCAGCATTGCTTTCTGGAATCGTTTGGGTGGACGGGTCCCAGTCCTTCTGTGGTTTCTGGATCGAGTGGTGAATTCTCGTCCACTGGGCCATGCATAATTCTGTTCATGACGTCAGCATTTTTCTAAAACTTCAGTTCTTGCCTGTCCACACTAGTACGACAGATCTCCGTTTTCAAAGTCTCCACTTTGGATAGCATTTTCGAAAACCTTCGTTTTACACATAAAGATCTCCCTTTTCGACCATTTTAGTGTGGATCATTGGTACAAATGTATAAAAGTATGTGTTTTCAAACGAAAACGGATTAGTGTGGATGGGGGCTAAGGCTTACTGCCTAGTGTAAAGTCACATAATAATCTTAACCCTAACCACAATGGACGGTACAGAATAATGGAACCGCTCAAAATACATCTGGTACAAGATTACTGTGCCTCTTCAAATCGACCAGATCTTTTTTATTATTTTTCATTATTTTTGTTTATATAATGTTACTGTTGCTCTATGGAATTCTGAAGTTGAAATGTCCATATGTTCGCATTGCTTCTCATCATCACTCTCAAATATTGCAGGATTACTAATTATGACAGCTAGGTGTTCCCATGCAGTGATAAACCGGGTCATTTAACCTGCACCTTCAACTCGACTCCTGTAAAGAAATACACAAACGATATCTGCATAATTTACCTACCTCCAAGGCACAATCCTGGAATTCTAAGGCTTTTCAGAAGGGTACGAAATCGACTGGACTTATTTTCGTCTTCATAAGAGCCTTGAAATTAAACAAAAATTTGAACGTTAATCTCTATTATTAAATGCAATCCTCTGGTTATTGAAATTCTAGCATTTTAATTGGTTCCACACCTGATGGTTATCAGCTGATAACCATCAGTTATACCTTGCATGCAAGCCTCGCTCGTGAAATATTGTTCTTGTCTTTCGAAAATAAAATCCATATCTCCTCACCACTGTGTAATATCCTCTATATATTCAACGTGTGTTCGTGGAATAATTTGTTAAGTAACATGGATGTAAACCCAAGAGTGATTTTCAGTTGATTTCATCGCTCCATTTGTTGCAAACAAAGTGCAAATGCTCGGGTTATATCTTCACAAATCACAATGTGTAATTTTCTAAATCACAATCTGATTGGCTAACAAAACAATGAAACTTTTAAAACGAAATTTTGCGACAACTTAATTTCATGATTTGGGAGAAATTGTTGAAATCGAGTCACTTAAGCTTGCGACTATATGCTAACTCTATTTTTTAAATCAATTATTATTATTATTATTATTATTATTATTATTGTTGTTGTTGTTATCATCATCATCATCATCATCATCATCATCATCATCATCATCATCATTATTATTATTATTATTATTATTATTATTATTATTATTATTAATATCATCATTATTGCTTGGTCATTTTTCTAACCTCGTGTAGAGGCCGGCAGAAGGACGTACAGAGGTGGTACGGCTAACATCATGGTGCTTCCACAGACAATAAAGGGCAACTTGAATCCGCCATACTGGAAAGGAAAGAATATAAACAACACAGGCCCATGACTGAATTGCTGAATGTTGTGTAACTAGTTGGACACAGCCTGGAATTAACTAGACCGAGGTTCAATCTAAATTGAGACAGGGGGAGGGGGTATGGGAATCTGATTTAGGCTATTTCCCGTTGTTTGTATCAGTGTTTTGGGAAAAAAAGGAAGGAAAGGGCAGTCCAGAGATCCAGAACTCCCCCCCGGCTGACTACATGCCTAAGCGAAAATGTAATTGTGAGCAGCAGCCAAAACAAAAGAGTTCAGATTTGCAGAATGGGAAATTGGTGGGTCATTTTGAGTGTTCTGAGGTGGAAATGGCTTGCAAATACAGTGTGGCTGACTCCAAGAATTCTGCACACATGAACGGAATCAATAAAACCTTTCTGTTGATCCTTATTCTTATTAATAAGAATAGCTCCAAGAAAGCAAATTGCCATAACTACGAGGAGATATAGAGGTTTTTGCGTGACGTCATCCAAACTCCAGATAGAATCCAAACTACAATATCGGTAAAGCTTTAACGTCGATACGATGTTTCGTTTTCTAGTTGTAGTATTTTGAATGTTATGACAGTCTGGTTCATCTATTTTGGCAAATTAAAATTTTATGTCTTGATAAACCTTTAACAGTGGTAACTAAAGTGTTTTTTTTTAAAGTGAACCCAATCATTTTGAGTGGAAAAACAGCTTTATTTGTAGAGTATATCTTTGGTACACCAACATGGCTGCCACATACAAATTACAGTAAATTTTTCAAATGTTATTTGTCTAATAGCTTGGTTATGAAGTACTCTCTTCCTCCAAAGTTTCCGTCATTTGTATATGTGTAGAGACTGGTAACAAGTTACAGCGTGTATGCGCACTTTGTTGTTGTTGAACACGTGCAATGGCAGACAAGGCCATGTTTTGACGTTCAGGGCCCGGTTCCTGAAAAGCCGATTAGCGCTAATCCAGGATTAAAATTTAACCCACGATTGGATTCTGTTTCCCCAAGACTGACTTAGACAGCAAATCATGGATTAGTCAACTGGATCAGTGATCAATGTTTGGACAACACTCCTTAAGACAACTACTAATTAATCAGTGATTCAGAAATCCAATCTAAAACTTGATCTAATCCTGGATTAGTGCTAATCGGGTTTTGAGGAACCGGGCCCAGTAGTTTAAAGTTCGTTCTTTAGAGTATTTACACTGTTTACATCTGGTGGCAGCGGTAAAAAGTATTATGTCCGATAACGAACAAGCAAGTAGTACTGTTAGTACGCCTGCCAGTACGGCACAGGAATTGAAAATTGTATTGTCAACTTTCGACGGATCGAAAGATCAAAACAATGGCTTCGCCAGCTAGAGAAAGTTCAGAAGGCAAAGAATTGGTCAGAGGGCCAATTAATCGCTCAAACTCCCCTCCTACTTAAAGGCAGAGCGGATGATTATTGGGAGACCATTGAGACTACTGTGAAGGATTGGAAAACGTTCAAAGAAAAATTCAGCACCGAGTTTGGCGAGCGAAAGACCGTTTGCGAACATCTGTGTGATCTCACACACATCACACGTGAGGCCGACGAACCGATGGATGTTTTGATGGGCAGAATTAAGAAATAGTATCTAAAAGCCTTTCCGGATGCAGATTTCACTGCAGGAGAACACCAGAAACAGCTCTGCGCTCGATTTGTAGCCACACTTCTAACACGAAAGAATGCGAACGACGGTGTTTTGGGCAAACACTTGCAACTACATAAGGCCGGTGTGACTGACCCAAATACCCTGGTACGGGAAGCCAGTGATGTACAACCACGTTTAACTCTGGGCACTGGAGATCAGAAACGTCGCATAGTTCGCACCATAACGTCAGAAGATAAATATAAACAAGATCTAGTTGATTTAGAAGATCGTGTAGTTGATCGTCTTGTTAACGTCTTGCAGGTTTCGCAGCCAACCCCAACAGCAGGTCCTCGCTTACCTTCTCACCAACCGCCTGAGCCTGAGCCAAAAAATAACCCATTTGCTACCTCCAATTAAATCGTAGTTGTTACACATGCAGTTCCCCCCAACATCTTGCTAAATCATGCCCCTACAAGATGGCTTGCAAGAGATACTGGCAGTTCGATCATTGCACTCGCACTTGCCCTGCACCCCATCCAGTGGAGTGTCCTTTAAATTCCCAAGGGCTGGGGGAGAAGCAGAAGCCTGCCAACCACAAATAATTCATAGCAGCACTCTCTCAGCCTCATCATCTCTGTTAATGACAGATATTTTAGTCAATGGCAGGATATTGCGATACCTGTGCGATACTGGAGTGGAGATTAATCTGTTGCCTACTGACTTTGCCGAGAAGCATTGTTTTTGTCTGAAGCCCATTCAGGGGGTACAACCAGTCAGTGTCGACCAGACCCCTGTTCGATGTGAGGGAGTGACCGACGTTCATATGCAAGTGGGGATAATCAAACAGCTTCAAGATGTGAGATTTTATGCAGTACATGGCATTGAGTATGGAATTCTTAGTTTCCCCAGGCTGTTGACTCAGCTAGGAGCTGTAAGTGACTGTCGCACAAAACAGTTAAAGTTGATGATATGTTCATTGGGAATGCTCAACCTATCCTGCAAACAGCAACACTAAAACCTGCAACAGTGTGTCGAGTGCGATTAGCAGAGTCAACTGTGATACACCTGGGTCAGGAACGTTTTCCTTCTGCAAGCATTGAGGGAGAAACAGAAAGTCCTTTTGACAGAGTTGTGGAGGCAATTCCAGCATTTGTTAGTCGAACTGGCCTAGCAGTGGCGGCTGTGAGATTCCGAAAGGACAAATGTACATCCCTGTCTGTGTCACAAATGTTTGGGATCGTCCAATTAAAGTGTGGAGATGTCAGGCAGTTGCAGAACTGTCCGAGGTAACATCTGTTACAGAGGAGAACACTGCTGAGCCAGCAGCTGACTCGTCCAATTCTTTGGTACAGTCCGACAGTCCACTCAAAGATGTTCACACTGGATCAAACCTTTCTGAAGAACAATCCGATCAACTGCAGTCATTGTTGAGAAAAAACGTCGATGTGTTTGAAGCTGAGGGTAATCAGGGTTTAATTGAAACTATTTACCATAACATTGAACTTACATCAGAAGTCCCAATAAACTGCCCTCCAAAACGCCTCCCACTGGGTTGTGTTGAAGATGTAAATAAAGAAGTAGAAACCCTGTATCAGGAGGGGAAAATTGAGCCATCGTATTCTCCATCATGCATTCCCTATTGTACCAGTGAGGAAAAGGGATGGAAGGATCCGCACATGTGTGGACTATGGACCTTTGAACAAAATCACAAAGACAGACTCATTCCCAGCAGGTAATATACAAGACTGTCTGGACCAACTAAACAACGCTTACTACTTTACAACCATCGATCTAGCTCAAGGGTATATGCAAGTCCCCTTATCCCCAGCAGACAGGGAGAAAACCGCTTTTCGTTCTCCTGGTACTGGTAATCTTTATTTAAACACGGTCAATTCATCAGTTATTTACAAGTTAAAATAAGGAAGATAAAGACAGATAAATTAAAAGAGCTGCTTTCCACGAATGCCGTGCCTTAGAAAATATCTTTAGTTAGGCGTTTGAATTGCCT
>JANVCK010138425.1:0-11294 GCA_026546655.1 Epizoanthus illoricatus
GCACGCACGCGCACACACACACACACACACACACACACACACACACACACACGCATACAAAATTATATGATCTGCCCCATATGCATATGAAACAGAAGTGGATAGATACACATCAGAAGCTTGTTTAACGAAAGTAGCTCTGACCATGTGATTTAATCCTTGGGAATTAAGTAAGGTTTATGCAATGATACGAGCTGCAATAAATGGAATAAATATCCCTCATCAAAGCACCCGACAAACAGTACAGTGCAATTTACCTTCAACAAGAAAACTTACTGAATACAGGAATATTGCACATCTATAAAGAAATTGTAGCGTAATTTGTTTAGAAAAACTGATCTAACAAAAAAGAAACCGTTGTTACCTCGCAGTACTTTCAGTTTTCAATTCGATTTCCTAAAATATTCTAGGAAGATTTTTTAAAACTAGTTAGATTAATTAAAATTAGTCTGCTATGCATCTGCATTGAAACGGTGGCAATCAATCATTTTGGCCTAAAAAATTGATTAGTTTCTTAACATGAATTAAGAACAGGATGTTACACAACAATTCGACATTAATATACTTAGTAAAGAAGGCATCCTAAACTTTCTTAGAAATACACCTGTCGGGTATTTTTTCGTTTTATTTGTTGCTGTCTCAAGAACGAAGGCCACGAGTTGGAGCTAGCTTGGTAGGTGTGAGTCAATAATTTGTATCTAGATCCAGATAAGTTAATATTCTTTAATCAAAAATGCAGTTCTTTGAATAACCGACAGAAACCCAAGACAACTGAGGGGACATACTCATTTCTACCGAAAGTTGTAGGAGTTATTTGTTATTACTAAGACACGTTCCAGGTTGAAATTTTCGATAGCAACAATGTAAACTGCCATAAACACCGAAGACATTTTTATTTTGAAAGAAGAAAGTATCTTATTATTGTCATGATACTCCATGAAATGGAGGTGCTTCTCTAGCGCATATAAGAAATGGAATGGATTCCATGCACCTTGCAATTAAAATTATATAATCGATATTTACCACCAAGTAAACAAAAGCATTTTCCTGCGAATATATTCACTAAATTATTGAATTAAAATAAAAAAGGTTGTAGAAAATATTTGATGAGCTATGGCTTTTGAAATAGGTATTTAGTTCGACCGGCATTAACTCTGTTTGCACTCACATTAGAAGCGCGAGGAAAGAGACATTACAAACAAATTTATCTTCATCTATACAAGTGGCAAAGGAGGGGCTAAAATTTCCTGTCTAACAAATAACACCTCAGATCATTAAGGGAAGCGATAGTATTCTATTTATATTTTAGTCATAACTCATATTTAGTGTTTAGTGTGTAATTGTCAATCGTTGCAGCCGTTTGAGCTGAACTGCGAATGACACAGCTCACGAGGTCGAACCGAAAGCATGTACAATGCCCCTCTGGCAGCCGCTATACGGCCCATGTGTGACCTCGGAGCACAGCCTACAGCTAGATGTAATAAACTGCATGTAGAGATGAAGTGACAGACCACAACATCGGTATTAGCCTACTCCTATCGGCGAGTGCGTTGGTTCTTTTAAGTCTCCCGACAGAACGTCGAGAGACTAGACCAACGGCTTAACGTCCCTGTCCACGGACGACCCTCCATGGCGACTTCTGCCCTGATTTATGCTTTCATTCCCATATGAGCAAAAATAAAAGGTTTTCTATTGCTATCTTGATGGACATGAAGTTCTTCAAAGCCCATTTAGGGACGGAACATTTTATTTGGATCAACAACGCCAACCATAGGAACAACTTAGCTCAAAATATAGTTGCTCGTCAGTTCAGAAAGTCAACTCAGAATGTAATAATCTAGACTGCGTCTTTTTGAAACCTATATTTTCATGACTGAAGTGAAATCAGTAAAAGGTGTCTTCTTCAATCCACAGTTTTAAAACCTTCCAAGGGTGCATGGATTGCTCTCAAATATATACCTTCAGCAGAACGGAAAACCCAAACCTGCTGTGCCTGTGATTTATTTTCTCATGTATTAAAAATGGATAAGTCAAATGTTTTAATGTCTTAGATTTTAGTATCCTGGCCTTAGACAACTAAAAACACAGAGAGTGGAACAACAGAGAGATATTGGGGAAAAATGTGAGTTATTCTGCTGATCAAAATATCGCCTTTCCCAAAATAGAAAGCCTTATGTTCTTATGTCAGAAGCACATTCTTCAAACTTTTCTGACATCTCATATAGGTGCTTGTGCATCAAATTCGAAGTTTAACAAACCATAGATGTCCTTAACATGAGTAAACCTATTTTTCGCTATGCCGGAGACATTCTGTCAGATTCCGTAGTTGAATAATTACTCTGAAGTAACAAAGCTTACTCAAAATATAGTTAATCGTTAGCTAAATGCTACAATGTCATCTCCTAATACAAGAAAAATTGTTTTAGAAGCCTGGAAGTCTTGAAATTGGAAATTTTACTTAAAGAAATAGAATTCAAACCACCAGACCTCCCTACCTCGAAATCATTCTAAGCACGCGGTAAGGCCGTTAGTCAATCTCTTCACGTGCTAACCATTCGACTCCATTTGTGTTTCTCTAGGGACTTAGTGTTTTCAGTCTATCATGCAATAATATGAGTTATCATAATACTTGTTTTTAAAATTGAGTTATACATATCAAATTTGAAGGTTTGAAAACATAGAACATATTATTATTAACCCTTAAACGTATAAGCCTAAAATCATAACACGAACGTTTAAGGGGGGTCATTTTGACCTCCCCCCAGGATTTTCGAAATGGTTGAGAATTAGGGACTGCTATTGGGCACGCAAGTAGTCCACTCATTACTAATTAATTTTCATGGCAACAGTTGTCAATTAATTAATTGCTGTTGCTATGGTAATATCTTTTCCAAAACATGTCCGCCATTTTGCCGGGCAGCCATCTTGGATTTTACTTTTTTTAATTCTTTTGATAATTTTCAGCAAAAAGGTGCAAACAGGTAGAAACATTGTTTTGTGGGCAAAAACCACAAAATAAATGATAAAAAACTACAAAAATCTGAATTTGAACAAAATTTTCCAGAAAAATTGCCATTTCTTAACGTAAAGCCTAATTTGCATAATTGTTTCGCATAAATTATGCATGCTGACGTCATCTAATTAGTGTCAAAATACATCTCATTTATCTGACCACAGGTACTGAAAACATCATGGTAAAAGCTTTAAAGGCAAAAAAGTTAGGTCCGAAAACATTTGGGGGGGTCATTTTGACCCCTCCTATTCGTTTAAGGGTTAATATAAAGTTATTATTCGGTGACTTCGACGAACAATACAGATATTCAACTGACAATTATTAATGGTATGTTACGAATCAGAAGTTTCATTTTTGTCCCAGTTTCGAATATTTCAGAAAACTGAACAGGCCATACAACTTGGAAATAACTTCAGAAATGTTGTTCTGATTAAAGAGAACAGTGCTAAGACGTTTGTGAAGAAAACGATAAGAAGTTAAAAACTGCACTAAGGTCATTTTGTAGACTAAACATAGCCGATAATTTTGCAAATAACCGACTATGAATCAGATCGGTTAATCTTGTTCTGTGACGTCAGCATGTCCGCCTGAATCTCGGGGACGCTTTTCATCATTGGTCCTTTCTCAAGCCATTATAACACAGAACCTGATTAGCTTTGGCATAAAACAAGAGACCCAATTGGCGCTTGCACTTTCAACTCTTTGTTTTTTCATCGAAACTTTAACCCTCGGACGACCGAGATATTTTTGCTCGCCGTAGTGAAACTACGGAGAGCATTGTGAGGGGTTAATGAGACAAATGCTGTAATCTTTGTGAACTTTGTAAACTTTATTGTGTTGATTAGTCCGTGTAATTGTTTGCAGCATCATATAGGCTTGATGATTTACGATGTGATTGGTTTATTCGCATAATTTGGTCTAATTTATTATCTAAAAAATGCAATTAAAAATTTGGCGGAATGTCAGGCGACATGCTTGCACGAAACACATACACAGACCAAGAAATAGTCCGGCTTCTTCTGAACTGATAGATAAGGGTGTAAGTCGATTAATACTTTGCTTTTCCGCACATCGAACCAGCTAGTCTACATTTAAAACGAATTACTTATTTTGTGTACGCCTGCATAAATAATTCTGTTTCTTGGAAACCAGCCAAAGCTTTGGGGTTATCGGTGATAAAATTAGGTTGCGAAGTGCGGACAGCGGATTGCGGAATGTGGACTGCTAATTGCAAACTACGTGCGGATTTCTCGCTGCGAAGGAAATTTGAGTCTGCGAGGAAGGCTATAAACTTCATTGGACTACTATATATAAAATATGTCCATATAATAAAAAGGGCATTGTATGCTCGAAAGTATGGATTTTATCTTCTCGTTGTTTTGTCACTCGAAGATCACCACCGTGCAATATCCTCAATATATTTGGGAATAATCGGGCAATGTTCTGGGATTTTCCGGCGTATTCGTTATTTCGGCCAAGGCTGATATATGATTAGCCTGCATCGCACACAGACTACATGTAAACCGGCACTAGCACTAGCACTAGCGCTAGCACAAATTCCATATATTTTTAAGAAAAATAAATAAACCCCCCTCCCCAAGATTTCGTCGATAAAGATAAAGATTTTGTATTTGGCATGCAATTAGCTTAGACCTAGTCAATTAGTTTCCATGGTAACAATCATGCTTTGCTTAATTAGTATTGCTATGGAAACAGCATTTCAAAATGAACGTCCGCCATCTTGGCCGCCATCTTGGATTTTTTGATTTTTGAAATATTGTACAATTCTTAGCAAATCAAATAGAAAGAGCTAAAAAAGAACATTGTTTTATGAGCAAAACTAACAAAATAAATGATATAAACCTAGCCAGGTCCCCTGTCGTCTCCGCTTGTAAATATGTGACCGTGTTAGAAGCAACAGTAGAAGGACTGGGGCGAGCTTCACGGCATCGAAACGCTGGCGGAGACGCCAGGAATAAAATACAAATCGGTCCCCAAAATTACCAAATCGGTTCCCTTACGTCATCGACAGCAACACACGAAAAGTGGAGAAAAATGGCGAGATAGAAGATAGATTATTGTATCATTTATCAATTATTGTTCGTAAAATTGTTTTAATTACTGTACTTGGCCTATGATAATTAATATACCTGACCTGACACAGTGTTTTGCTTGCTTCGGTACGGGAATTGATCGTCATTTAGCTTTGTTTACAGGCATGAAGCAGACCGTCATTTCTAATGTTTATACATCAGCTGACTGAATTTTGGTCAGAATAAGCGTCTCTTCTCGAAGTAACCCCCACCCCCCTCCCCCCAAGTATATCTATTCTAAATAAACTGCTCGCCCAAATAAACGCCCCCCTTCCATCTATTTTATTTTTTTTTAAAACAACGCCTCCCTCTCCCTCTCAAGACATCCTATTGTAAACAGACAATAAGCCAAAGTTGATTTGCATTACTTTTTTTTCTCTTAACCTTACACAGCTAAACTCTGACAGTAGTGTGTTAGCGATTGAGAATGAACTAGTGATGGTGACAATAATGTCACACTGATGGCCATCGTGACTGCGCCCTGACAGCAGTGGCAGTTTCAGCACTGTGACAGAGATGTCAGTGCCAGTGCTGTGGCAGCGATGTGCACTCCAATGAAACAAGGATGGCATCATTGCTGTCACAGCACTATCAACTGCCATCGCTGTCCCACTAGTGTACACATCGCTGTTGCAGCGCTGTCAATTGCCATAGCCTTGACAGCACAAAGGTTCAAAGGTTTATTATTTCCACAAGTTACAAAATTCAAACAGCAACAAAAAATACAGTATAAGTGGCCGATGCAAGGGTAACAACACCTATGGGGTTAACAAAAATCTCTTGCACCCGATGAAAAGGAAAAAAATTCGGAATAAATTCAAAGAGAGCATTGTCAGTATATATAATCCGATGGGATTCTTCCTGTGTATGTGGAGAAGAAAATATTACATGCTGATGTTATATTACCGCATGCAAGGATAGAAATTATATTTTTATTTGGGTTGCTTTTTTTAGAACTTAGACATACACGTCCCTCCCGAATAAACATCCCCCCCCAAAAAAAAAAAAGTGCCGAAATTCACTAAAAGCCCGGGACTTTTAGTAAGAACAATACAGTATACCTAGCCCTGGAATCTGGTCACAACGAATTCGGTACGAAGTTGCGGATCGCAAAGAGGTTCAAACATAACGAATTCAACAGACAACCTCAGAGTATCTTTTAAACATATTTTAAAACAAGACAGTTTGAAAATATGCATAAAATTATCTAAGACAGCGAATCGGCATCTTCTACAGAGTCAGTTCAAGACTTCGTCATCGGTATGAAATGTTTACGTTCTTGAATCAGACAAAATCTCTAGTGGGAGGGGGGAGAAAGGCCAAAGTTTGAGGCCAAAAAAAATTAAGTCATCGTGCATATTCTAAAATATAGTACTCTCCTAAAGGCATTTACTACCGACGGTGATTGATTTTAATAACCAAATTTATCGTCCTAGAACCTTTTAGCACTTACCATTAACAACTGTTTTCAAAACCTAATGCAAATATTGTACTTTTCGAGAGCCATACGAAATTCCATCAAGGATTACTTGATACTAATCAGATTTATTTGAAGACGTCATCTCAATATCATGAAGACTTAAAAAAATGGAATTCAAAATGGCTCTTATTAAAACCAAGGAAAATACATTAAGAAATTATCTAATTGCTCAAAATGTACAAAGAGAATGCCATTAATACACATATATAACCTCACAATGGATGCAAAAGTACAATGTGCATATAAAGGACTCTTGTAGATGTGAATTTGCGAACACGATGTGCAAAGTTTTAATAGGTTCGTAAGTAGCTGTCATACCTTAAGCAATTAGTAATTCACTATGTTTCTATATTTCTCTACCGTCCTGAATTAGATAAATATTATCCTCTTCTTCTTTTGATTTAATTACTTTTACATTATGTACCAAAGGTAATGAGAAAAACTATGAGAAAAACATTTTAAAGTTGGACAACATAAACAGCATCTTTGCATCAATGATTTCAGAAGCAATTGTCGAGAAAGAAAACTTTCACTTAACTGTTGCATTCATAAAAAGCTATGAAAGTGACCACTCTGGTGGCAGTCGGTAATTAAATGTACTAAGGTTAGTTGTCAAAATATCTCAAGCAAGCAATGTTTTATATGGAAATGTATAACAATGACAGCGTTTAACCCGTGGTAGAATAGTTTAGGAAGTCTAAGATTTGCTCTTCAGAACGAATTCTAATACAATATTTCTCGAAGCCATAGTTTGTTTCTCTCATATCGGCAATTTTTTTGTCAATTGAAACACTAGTTGTAAGTTACTCTCCAATATCATTTATTTTAGGTCAGCTCTTAAACTATAGTTAGCGGAATGCCAGAGAGCAGCCCGCAATCTGGTTCCCGAAGCTCACGTTTTTTAGACTGCGGCGTTGAACGAAGGACTGTGGAATAATACACGCGCTAGCCTACGACATGCGGACTACTTTATAAGGGATTTAGATAGTCTGTGGGACTGCTAGCAGTGGTTCTTGCATTCCTTGGGATGTGAATTTTTCCAGAGCCATTCGTTTCAACAGAAGGCCAGATGCAACATGGGCTTGGGAACGAGATTGAGCAGCAGCGGGGGAAGGGGCTAGACGACGGAGCATGCGCCAATGATGTGAGCGTGGATTTTATAAAGAATTTATAACGAAATCATGAAAGATTTATTGTCTCACATTCACGTTGTCTACAAATGTCGAAAATTGGCGTTTTCAAGTTGTATTTCTTATTATAAGCCTTGCATACATTAACCTCTTTCAGGCAAGTACTTCACTCTCACTTGCCATCATTTGCCATAATTCGCTATAATCTTTGTCGGATTAATATTCTGAGTCGTTTGCAGAGGCGGCCATCTCATCACATAAGCGCAAACGGGAGAAGGGATTTTTCAATTTTCAAGCCAGAGTTTATTTTAATAGCTTTTAATATTGATTGTTTTTGAACGTTTTCCGTAACAGCGGACAGTGGACATTTCAGGCGTCTTGCAGTCAATCCTGCTCCTTTGCAAAGTCTAGTTGCTTTGGCTAATAACTGCATGCTACATGAATATCAACATAAGCACTTATTCTAAAGAAAAGCACAAACGTTGTTGAGATAAAATGTGGACATAGAATGTCACTGGTTTCCTTTCTTTTTTGTCTTCCCACTTGAGATAAAGCCAGTGAATATGTGACCGTAGTAGAAAATCACTAAAAGCCTGCTAACAATAACGTAATGTTCATTCAAACATATTATTAATCGATTCTCTTCTTTTTGTCTTGATCAACGTGAAAACTGAATACGTTCTAGAACCTACCAACACATGCACGAAAAATAAAATAAACTACTTTTAAATCGCTGAGTAAGGAAGATAAAATACACATTTTTAGTGTAATTTCGGGCATTCAATGTGAAAAAATAATTGTAGTCCAAATTTAAATTTTACAAAAATAAAGAAAGGGTTCTTTACGAGTTCCGAAACATCGTAACGATGGCAACATGTCAATGTTAAATTAATAGAAACGCAAAAATTATTTCAGCCTATGCAATACGTGATCTCGCCGACTTTATATTGAAGGATTAATATTAAGATTCACGATGGTCATAAACGATCTAATGTTGAATATTTCTTTGTAATTAAACAAGAAATTAAAATGTTCCATTAAACGAAAAACTAGAAATGTGGCCATTTTAGATTAATAGTGAAAGAGTGTGTTTCCATATATCTACATCGATGCATATATATATTTCTAAACCTAGCAACGCCACATTGTAAGTTAGGACACAAGCAGAAAGATGGATGTTTGGAAAACATTACATTGTTCAAAGGTCAATTTTAGAAAAGTTTTTCACTAATTCCAAACAATTGCGTCCAAAGGTGACTCGAGATAATATTAATAGTTTGTTTTTGCTTTCGGTTGTACACATTACTCAGAGATAATGCAAATTTACATTACAAAGGCTTTTAGGAATAGTCGATATTTCTTTAATATCCTACACAGCATTCACTGACCAAAGAGGTATGTTCATTCCCTTCCAATGAAAATTTCTTTTTTCTAACGATATGTAAACAAACTACAAGGCAATGTGTAACTCTAAAATCACGTAGACAAGTTAGTGTTGGGGTACAATTAATGTAGTATCTGTCATCTTCGCTTTATTTCAAATTCGGGAATGACACATTGTGCATAAACAATGCTCTAAATTATACTTAAACCGCGTTTAGTACTTCAGAAACATCTATAGCAATTACTATAGCCACAGACAACGCTCTTTGGAACAACTAACTTTCTTTAAACTTTACCTTTTCCAGATTTCAAGATATAGCAATCTGCTGATATATGTTCCCTACAATGTAAAGTGAGACATCCAGTGGCGGTTGGCAGCGTGGCTTTTTATGAAGTTCACAAGATGAAATGGTAATCTCTTATAAGAAGACGTTAAACCAAATCAAATATTCAATGTTCTAAAACGTGTATTTGACATTATTCCCAACATCAAGTTCAAGTAAAGAAAAACTCCTCGGTCATAGCAAGCAAGTGCATTTCCCTTTTGGTCGCATATACAGGGGGAAACATTGTTTTGTATTGTTGTTAACATACAATTCCTATCGCTTTGGTAGCAGAAAGTACAGCTTCGGACAGTATTCTTCTTGACTAAGATATTGAAGACTGGCCAGTAGAGGGAAAAGCGCGCAATATCTTCTCAAAGATCTTCTACGATAATACATTGAAAACAAAGAGAGGCGGCCATGTTGGAGACGTTTTTAATGTGTTTATACATATTTGTTATTCTGGTCGGAATCGCAGGAAATACTTTGGTAATACTGGTAGTTAAGAGAACCCGTTCCATGCATACAACAACCAATTACCTCCTGGTCAATCTGGCAGTATCTGATATCATCACCCTGCTTTGGTGCCCTGCCATTTATTCTATCACTCTTGCTAAGATCCATCCCACAGGCATTGCGGGAGATATCCTTTGCAAGATTTTCACGGGGAACGAAATCGTCGACATCGCAACGAGTGTAAGCATAATAAACTTGACTTTTCTCGCCATTGAAAGATACCACGCCCTCATCAGACCTATGAGAGACGAACTGAGGCTGACTATGGATAACTTGCCTTATGCCATAGCTATGATTTGGGCGATAGCCATCTTGGTAAGCATACCGGGATTTATTCAGTTCATCTATGTCGAATCGAAGCAGGCTTGTATCGGTCCTTGGGGAATGGATATGACGTCGAATATGGCAATATTTGCCCTCTGCATGGTGATATTCTTCGTATTCAATCCGTTTTTGATTGTTACCTTCTGTTACAGTCAAATTATCCGTGGATTGTTTTTCAACAATACTATCTGCGCCCAGGCATGTACAAACGAGCAAGACAAACGTTCTAAGCAAAAGCTCGCTAAACTATTTGTTACCATAACAGTGGGGTTTTTTGCCTGTCACATGCCCTTCACGGTCTTCATGATGTATATCTCATCCAGGAAGATTTCCGATCCCAACAGGATGGAGGATGTCCCAGTGTTTATCGCCTTTCAGTTCCTGTCTCTGCTATCACTCACAAACTCATGCATCAATCCTATATTTTATGCCTTTCAAAGCTCCAACTACAGACGCGGTTTCAAGCGTATATTTTGTGGGCGGAACTTTGTGGAACCATTTCTGCGTAACGACGCCACTGCTGTAGGGCTTGCCGGCTCGTCACAATCTCAATCCCACGCATGAGAAATCATCAGTTCCAGTTGTGGTCAGAATTGGTATCAATGTGTATGCTGTGTGACAACACAAACCGCATGCAATGACTCTAAAGTAAAGTATAATTGAACTGCAACTACTTGTGTTTCACAAGATACAGACTATCAGTACAGCTCTTTTATAAATATATCAACTTTACTTGTTATGTTAATTAACCCTTAAAGTACATCTCTCACGATAAACAGCCGAGATCCTGGTCGAGACGGTTTGAAATCTATTTATAACCGCTATGTTTCACCGCCCCACGTAAACGCAACCAATCCCAGACGTTCCGAATAACTTGAAGCTCACTAATTGGTCGATGTTAAGGTAGAAGAGAATCAAGGCCCCTCTTCGTATTGTGAGACAGGAACTTTAAGGTAGACAGAAAGAAAGAAAGAAAGAAAGAAAGAAAGAAAGAAAGAAAGAAAGAAAGAAAGAAAGAAAGAAAGAAAGAAA
>JANVCK010138536.1:0-11294 GCA_026546655.1 Epizoanthus illoricatus
GTATTTATATCACAAAGTTCTGTTCAACTGTTCATTTCTGGGAGGTATTTCTAACATAACTGTTCAGATAGTATCTGTTCGTCCCAAAACGTTTTTTGTATTCCGATTATGAGCACCCCTGTTTATAAGCCCACCCAAAACCCCTTATGAACTTATATGAGGGCTTTAATGTGGGATTTTATGTTGTTTGGTACTAATCACTCAGTGATATAGATCACAAAATTAATATCATACATCCATTCATTTGAATTTGACCTGGTAAGTGCCAGAGTAAGTTCCCACTCCCCCTTTTTGGATGAAAATTCTTGCACAAGGCTGTTTCTGAGGAACAGGATTTGATGCTGAATGTGTGCAATACATTTAGAATTTTTTGTAGCACATCCATATAGTTTCTGTTGAATTATTGAGGGCTCTCAAAAACTTATTAATGTGTTAGGACTAACCCAGGGTTTTCAATAAGAGCTGGCAGCTGGCAAAATGTGCCATCTACTCTAGTCATTTGTGCCGGCTTCTTTATGAAGAAAAAGTAAGAATCTTTATTGTGTAGTTCCAGAGAATATCCATACCCCCACCACAGAGGGAATTGGAAATTCTAGATGGGGGGAGGGAGTCAAAGACCCAGGAAATTCCGGAGGGAGGGGGGTGGATGGCTAAAATAGTTTCCAGATGGTCCACTTCAATTCAGTGCAACCAAGTTGTTTGAAAATTCCTTCTTACTGACTTGGTACAAATTTCTTGAAGACATGAATCAGTTTAACTCATTTTACATCCAAAAGGGAAGATTTCCTTTCTTCCAAAAGCTCTTTAGAAGTCAACTAGCCTAAACTGAAGATGAGAACTCCTTCCTTTCACACTGCAAACAAAGCTGCTAGCCATGCCCCATTACCTGTTACCAGTCACCCTGAATATATCAACGGCTGTTCATGTTTTCATTTTTCTTTGAGACACTTGGAATGTTTAGCTAGTAAGAGACTTTTAAGAAAAATTTCCTTCTGTCAGAAAGTTTGTGACTTGTAGCAACTGTCCTCAATGGGAGTGTATGATGTGCCAGTAAACTTGTTTCTGTTTTCACTGATAAACAAGTCACGCAACTTACATTGCTTTTTGGGTGCCAGTAATCCAGCACATGAAGCAAAACACAAGATTGAGGTTTACATGTCGGCTAAAAGTGAATAAATACTAATAGAAGTTTCATCCATGGCCATGCTTACAAATAAATGAAAAAAGTTGAACGTTGGAAAATATAACTACAAAATTATGTTCAATTTCAGTAACGTTCCATCTCAACAACTTTTATCTGCTGAAACAAATTTAATAAACCCAGACCTAATGCAACCACTAATTAGAATTCAGCTGCTGAATCAGGCAATCTCACTCCACTTGTAAATTGCAGACATCCCGGGGGACTATAAGACACACTGGTGCCTGACCTGTCTTGATTTGATATTTCTTTTCACACTAAACTTTTGCTTTATGTACCGTGGTTTGTACGTTTCCCTACACAACAATTTGAATAAAATATTCTTAGTTGTCTGGCTTTCTTTCATATAAAAAGAACTTCACTTCACTAGTTTGAAAAATATGTTGAGTGGATGAAAATAGCCAGACTTCATGTTGAATTTCTGTTTTTGTCGAAATTGTCGGATCTCATCACACACAGTGCTGGGATGGCCTTGGTGCTGCTCAAAATATTGCACTTTAATACAGAGTTCATTTTCAGTTTAAGATACATACAATCCATATATAATGCAAGGAGAATAAAAAAAAAGGAATATTGCTCAAATATCTGCAAGGTGGCCAATAATTATTTTATTTCTTTACGAGGAAAGTACACGTAACTTTAGAAAAGTATTTATTTTCAACAAGTTTTACATTGTTTCGGTGTGAGCATACAATAAACCGCACTCTTCAGGTATTGCTGTTTTCTATAGCTTTAACTCTTTAAAATCTTCTTGATAAATACAATTTTCCAGAGGGTCAGGGGTTTTTTAGCCTGCGTGTAGCCGGCTGCGAGGAAAGGAATATGAAACCCTGATTTAGACCATCTGCAAAACAGTGCACAAAAGCTTCTTCTGCATCCAGCTGCGTGGATCAGTTATATGTAATCAAATTTGATTGGTTTGATCTTCCTTTCATTCTAACACGCCACGCAACAAAATGTTGAAATAAATTTTGCCATAGGCAAAACAGTGAAGACATCACTGCCGTGAAAGTAAAGTTTTGACTGCTTGGTGTTGTTTGGATCTTAATTCCAATGGCAACCTCAGATATTTGAAGAAATTCTCGAAAGCTTCACGAATGCAATGATCTCTGCTTTCTGACGGTTTGTTTTGACCATAGCGCGACACACACAAAGATTGATGACGTCATGGTAGACTTGACTAATCATCATTTTACATTGACTTTTTCAATGTAGATATTCAAACATGTGAGAGACCGTTGCAAGCTCTCGTTCTCTCTCCCCCCCCCTTTTTTTTTCCCCAGAGAGCTTGCTGGCAGGCTATCCCTAAGTATACCTCCAGTTTCCAAGTGTTCGTATTTAGCAGTTGGTGGCTATTTTGAAGGAGGATCAGTTGGTCTAGTCATGTATGATCCCAGTCTCCCTTGCTTTATATTTTTGTCAAGACTTGGTCTGGCTATGCCAAATCAAACTTGGCCAGTTCCACTGGCCCAACAATATAATTTCTATGATATCTAAGGACATTTCAGGTGTTAGGTTCTTGACATTCTCCTTACTTGTCCAAGCCTTTACCTGAGAAAAATAACAGGCATGCTGAACATCATACGCTTTTACTGATTACAGATGTAGGCATGCAATGGACTGTGTAAAATAGTTTATAAAACCAATTTCAAAGCTGATTGTTACATACTGTATAGTGAAAACATTTTGCTTGAAAACTTCCATTTGAATTGATTAGATAGAAAATTTGTTTCATAAAATAAAATTCATTCAAAGAAGCGAACTGAGCCGTGACATCAATAAACCAAGCAGATGTGCAGCAAAAGTATTTAGTGTTTATGCAAACAATTATCACAGACATTCCTGTGCTGTGTCTGGGAACTGACCACAAAATCGACAATTTATGCATAAATACAAAATTTTAGTCTTAGGTTCTTAATTTTGCAGGTTCTTATATATGCAGGTTTTTACTGTAGTCAATATCGTAATTTGACTTAATATTTTCTCCAGATTCAAGAGCATTCTGTGGATTATACAACATGTAATAACTGTGACAAATTCTTTGATAACAAGAACAACACTGGAAAGACATGTCCCTGTACGAAGGAGTTTAGTTTGGACCAGAACTTCAAGGGACAGGTTTATATGTATTATGGCTTGTCAAATTTTTATCAGGTATGTTCAAAAGTGGTTAAAGTGTAATAAGCTCTAGAATAAACTATTCCAAGTTACAACTCATACCACACTCGACTTCATGGACAGCAGGGTAGCATATGTATGCGAGAAATGTGCGTAGAAAGGATACTGTAACTTTGGGGGGTGGGGTGAGGCTATGGGATCATGGAATTCCTGACTTAAGGTACACTGATTTTATAAATTATATTAATAATATATTGTATACTTAAAATGTGTGCACACTTTTTGGTGTGCTTCCCTGTCTGTGATTGATTTTGGAACAGATTTTATTAATTAGTTAACATTTGATGACATACATCAATTTCAATTAAAAGTTACAAGGTACAAGGTACAAGATTTTACTTGAAGGAAGCTGCCATGTTATTTTAGGACCTGGGGGTACTCCCATACATTGATTATACTAGTATGTGCAGTGTTCTCCCCAGGAAAAGGAGGGGTGGAAATTTGCATAACAATATGATATATTTGCATTACAGTGATACAAATTTCCATAACAACTGAAACTACATAGAAATGAATAGGAGGACGCTTTACCACTCTGGGATGCTTTAGGGACTTACATTATAACACAGTTAGATATCAGTTCCTCATGTTTTAGTTGTCACTGATTGTCACAGGTTGTATCAGTATTAGTTACAATAATTTATTTAGTTGTTTAATGCTTGTGTGTGCCTTGACTTTCCATTTACAATGGTCAGAACCAGTTCTCTCAGGTTCGCTAGAGAATGCAATGTATTTTGCAGTCTTGCAACCCAAAAAAATACCAGGCAAAATTGCAAACCAAAAAAAGCACTAAAATGATGAATTGCAAACCCCCAAAAAATCCATCTCACCTCCCTGTCACTTACACATCGAAGTACCCCACACTTTTTCTTACTGTCTACTGAGCACAATAGTACCCCATTTTGACCTTGTTTCATCTTCCTTCTAATGGATAAAAATCCCTGTCACTTACACATCAAAGTACCCCCTGGGCCTTGACCTCATCCCAAGTGAAGGTCATACATGACCAGCCCCACAAGCCAAAATGCATAAATGTCCACATCGTCTATACATAAAGTTATTATTATTATTAAGGTCATGTTTAACTTATTCCATTGCTCTTGTTTGCCATGCAGAATCACCGCCGTTATGTGCGATCTAGGGATGACCTACAGCTCAATGGCCAGCTAAAACCTCTTAAAAATGTTCAACAAGATTGCAAACCTTTTCGGAATGGGGAGAAAGACAACAAAACAGCAGCAGTTGCTCCCTGTGGAGCTATTGCTAACAGTCTTTTTAATGGTAAGTAATAATGGCCTGATAATCAGATGTTCTCCTTGGCCATGAAAGATTTTTCTCCCCGAGAGAGAGAGATGTCTGAATAAATTAGCCATTAATTAATCCTGTCCAGTGACATCACTGAACCAGAACAGACTAGTTAAACCTGAGAATTTTAGCTCCAGTGGCTTGTGAGTTACCATAAACTCCCAGAAGTAGTGATCGCAGAAAGTAACATAATTTTTCAGAGGCCACTGTGGATTTCCAAAAGTAATGACCCCCTGAAAGTAGCAACCTGTTGAAAGTAGGGGTAAAAACATTAATTTTCTGACCAGACACTTATTACAAGAACACAACAACAACTTACAACTTTAGTTACCTTTAGTTAGCTCCTAAAGAGAGTTGATACAAAAATTGTAAATAAAGAAGTACAAATATTAATACTATCCCTGGAAATGGAAACAAAGCTGTATGTACAGTACATATATGTACTTATTGTCTAGTAATTATACTATACTATATACTAGTATATATTGCAGAGATACGATTTTTATCTTGGACTGTTGATACATGTATCTCTCAGTAGTGAGCGAAGTGAACAAGTGAGAGAGATTTGCAACATAAGAAGATACAAATCTTATTTCCAAGCAGGCCATGTAATGTTCTGTTTATTATTCACCAAGCCATAAATGTTCGGAAAATCTTCGGAGATATTTGGAAATCTTCAGAAAATATTTTGAACCTAAATTATTTGGAAATTTTTGAAAATATTTCAGAAAATCTTCAGAAAAATTTGGTACTTTTTGGAAAACTTTGGAAAAGTTTAGGAAATGTTCTGAAAAATATTTTGAACATAATTATTTGGAAATTTCCGAAAAAATTCAGAAAATCTTTGAAAAACTTCGATGATCTTTGGAAAATTTTCAGAAATGCTTGGAAGTCAGATGTCTGGCACTGCTGTATTGAATCTAACGTGTATACTTGGTGCTTCAATATAATTACATGTTACTACTTCATTTACAAAATTCAGCATTTTGTATTTATTTTAAAAAGTAAATTTATTTATGTTTTTGATAACGTTTTTAGCAAATATGACTTAACTGTGCAAACTTTTGAAACATTTAAATCAATAGAAGTAACATATCTGACAACATTTATGTGACTACTTTTGACACAATTATTTTCTTCCTGTTTCTACTCGTAACAGCTGGGTTTGTTTGAAAGTTAATCAAGCGCAGAAGTTATTTCACTCTCCATTGTCCTTTCTGTGAAGGAATTTCACCACTTGAATGATGAACAAAATAGGTTAAAGAGTGGTGAAAATTCAGTTAGTTTAAAAAGTCTTTGCTGGTTAATGTTGACAAATTGAAATGATGTACAAGAGAAAGTGGCGTTTATAACTTACTGACAATTTCCTACTGTTTACTGACTACGTTGTAAACACTTTTTCTTACTGTCTACTGAGCACAATAGTACCCCATTTTGACCTTGTTTCATCTTCCTTCTAATGGATATAAATCCCAACATTTTGCTTTTCTACAGATACTTTCATCCTAGAGATGAAGAGAGGTTCATCGTGGGATAAGCTTAATATGACATACAAGAATATTGCTTGGAAATCTGACAGAGAAACAAAATTTAACAATCCCCCTGGCAACCTTAGCATTGCATTTAAGGACTATGCCAAGCCACAAAACTGGCAGAAAGCTGTATATGAATTAGATCCACGCCACCCAGACAACAATGGCTTCAAGAACCAGGACTTTATTGTGTGGATGAGAACGTCAGCCTTCTCAACCTTCCGCAAACTTTATCGAATTATTGATCATAAGGATGGATTACCTAAGGGCTCATATCGGCTGACTATCAATTATGGTATCCTTTGTCAGTTACTGCCCTGTGCTAGTTCACTGACTTTACAGTTACCAGCCACTGAGGGAGCAGGTCAGAACACATGCCTTCTAGGGGGAGTCATTTGGGGGTGGGGTCTAGTGCCTGCTGCTGGAGAGGGGGGGGGGGCTCATTACCTTAGGGGATTTTCTTCTTGAAAATAGCTGTACTTTTAAAAGTACATTCTAGGCAAAATATAAAAATGAATATGGTCTTCTTTGTCTTTCTGTATTTAAATTGTCACTTGGCCCCTCCTAAATGGAAGTAAGTGATCAAGAATTGGGGGTAGGGGTGCACTGACAGCTGTGTCTGCTGAAAAAGTGGATCCGTATCTGGGGCATGTGTTCTGACCTGCTCCCTAAGGCAAAGTACAAAAAGAAGGATGTTGAAGACACAGGTACTTAGCAGATGGTATAGTACAAGTTCATGATAGTAATTAATAATAATAATAATAATAATAATAATAATAATAATAAACTTTATTTAAAGAGGGTGACACATGACGGTTCATTGCCCCTGTTTTCTACCCCATACATGTAGCCCCTGGTTTGCAAATAAATATTATTTCATAGTGGCCAGGGGTTAGAAAAGCTCTGGTGTTGGTGAAGTGTATGGTATGGATTAGTTGTCATTAGTAGGCATAGTGGAGGTCACAGTAATATTAACAGTGAGAATTTCAGCACAATGTTCTTACTGTAGGTTGCCTGTTTAATGATGTATGTATGTGTGTGTGCAATTGTGCAAATATGGGTGGTTTCCTTGACTGTCAATCAACAGCCTATCCAGTTGCTGCTTTTGATGGTACAAAAAGTGTCATACTCACTACAACATCATGGATGGGAGGCAAGAATCCATTTCTGGGAATTGCATACATTACTGTCGGTGTCCTGTGTCTCGTACTTGGAGTGGCTTTCCTTGTCATCCATATCAAGTTTGGGAAGAGGTGAGGTATCACTGTATTATAGCTAACATGGTTGTCTGTAGTGTTTCACAGTAGAGCTGAGTAACTACTGTGTTGCTATACACACACATGCACAGTTATACTGCATGGAATAAGAAAATGTATGGAATTTTGTACTTTTTTAGTCCTGAGCCTCAATCTTTGGACTGCAACTCTGACAAAAATTCTATAATTTTATAGTCAATTTTTGTAGAATGATACTACATACTTTGAGCAGTGCTCCCCAAAAGCTTATAACTTGAAATCAACCTACAATCAAGTTTTTTACATTTTCACCTCATGTTGTTTAGTTGTGTCATGTTTCACAGCAGTAAAATCCAGATGTTCCTGATACAAAATAAAACATACACCGAAAAACAGCTTCTTGCTGAACAATCAAAATAAATTATGATTCAGTGCAAACAAGATATATAGGTAAATTTCAAAGCTATGTTTCAGCTTTATTTCAAGGCCATAGTCATGCTACTGATAGAATACAAATTAGTACAGGATATTTATATGTAACTAAAGAAAGAAAAGCAGAACAAGAAAGAAAATTTACAGTTGAGAGAATATTTGAATTAGTATAGTTCTTTGGAAGCCTTCAAGCCTTTGTTTATAGAAGGTGCTAAGTTCTTTTAGTGTACTTCCAAATAGTACAGCTGCAACCAGAATAGATTATGGTCCAATATATGAGAGCTATGAAGCATGCCATTTCTGATGTGTGAGTCCAAACTCACATGAGAGACCCAGGGAGAGTCAATGTCCGGAAGTCTAAATTGTGAAACACATTTCTGGACAGCAGTAAATTATCATAGCTACATGTACATGATTGTAGTCATTCAAACATGCATGCACTCCACACTGGAAATGATAAATATGAGACTTGCCAAGATGCTAATGTGCATTTTAAAATGCAAGTTCAAGGCTCATGCCAGAAACTTGTGCCAATAATAAGAGAAGACAGGAAGATTGTGTACTAATACAAGACTTTGACACTCATTCACAAACATTCAGTACTAGCATAGCCTGCAAACCAGACATCCAATATAGCCTCAAATAAAAATTCCCCCTGATCAAGACGTTTGAATAAACATGACACTTTTCTTGTCCAGTATTGACCTCCCTGATAGCCAGGGAGATCAGAACTGAGCTGACCAATCAGAGTGTGCTGATAAGTTATTAAGGAGGTCAGTCTGGACAAGAAAAGTGTTGTGTCTTGCTTGGGGATAATTGTTGTTTGAGGCCATAACAGAGAGCTGATTTTCAAGCTGGCACTGGTAAGCTGCAACAAAGGGCTAATGCTCAAAATGTCAGCTAAAATCGTATGGAAGAAAACATACCAAATCAATTTACATTGTTCACATAGTCTTGAAAAGTCCTGGAATTTTGAGGGTTACCTTGAAAAGTCCTTGAATTTCTTGAAAGTTCAAGAAGTCCTTGAAAGTTCAAGAAGTCCTTGAAAAGTTGGCTCTGAATGATAGATTATAATAATTTTAACATTACCTGTGTTACTCATGCAATTGAATCCCTACATCCCAAGGCCCTCAGGTGAGAAACTAGGCCAAGAAAGTAGATGTGACATTATTGGCTTAGCACAAAACATGCGTACACTTGTGCATGCAACAATTGGAGATGGTTTGAAGAAGTGTTAAGGTTTTGTTAGACTAGTAGCCTTGAAGAACAGATTTGGTCCTTGAAAATCAAACGTAAAATTAATGTCTGTTAGTATTTGGCCTACTCACCAACGGAAAAAAATTGTAGATTATTTTTTAAACTAGTCTAGCAGAATTTGCATGTAGAATGATCATGACCCACAACTAGTCTCCTCACCAAATTTCTTAATTTTTGGGTGTACAGGACAAAAAACATCATTTTTTTGAGAAAGCAATTTATCCACCAACCCTGTCATAACCAAACTTTTATTACAGATTTGATTCTGAAGATGTTGAGAACCACGTTTAGAACTGTGCCATTATTACATCACTAAGCTGTGCTTCAACATTCTATTTCCTGTATGAGAGAATGGGGCATAGTTTCCCAGGTATAATTGTTTGTAAGCCAGAAAAGGCACCCATTGCTAGTTACTGAACATTGAAAGAGCTCTGCAAGCAAGATAGTAAAATGTGAGGGGTACCCTTTGATATGAAACTGAAATTTAAAGTATCTTAGTTACTAGTTAGTTTATTCTACTAAAAGATGTGTTTGCCAGCCAGATAATACCCTGATAGCCATTCACTTTTGTGTAGTTTTTTATCTCTGCTTTGTCTATTTTCTATATTTGTTGGAACGTTGTGTAAGTAGTGACATAACCTATTCACTCATGGCTCGGCATGCCAAGTGACACATGGAGCCTTCACAAGGGTTCTCCATTCCTGCCAGTCAGCTGGCATTCTTCCAACTGCGTCCCAACTGAGCTTACAAGGAGTTGGAAATTATCCTTTTATTTGATGTGACTTTGCAGTATACATGGTTTAAGTCCTAACAGGGACACAGATGGTTTTGTCAGTTGAAGAATGTCATCATCAAGTTTTTAAACTCTGCATTGAACTTCTTCTTTTTATGGTTTCTGTCTTAAGTATGAGTCATAGATCAAAGATCTCCCAAGTTGTTACTGTACTGTGGCCAGTTGAACTGGAGTAATAACACCAACAGGTGTGCTAAGCTGATACAGACTTAGGTGGTTTTTACATGATAAGTACTGGAATGGGTTTCATTCCTGTACGACTCATTCCGGTTTCACTCTGAGACTCTTCATTGTTTACATGGTGCTTCTGAAAATCTCATTCCAGAACGATTCATTCCAGAATGAGTTCATTCCAATTTCTGTTCCGGAATGATTTTTATTTTCATTCTGGAACAAAATCTGAGTTGTTTAGGTATCATGCAACGCTGGTATGTGTATAAGTTCATTCCAGTACAAACATGAGTGATTCAATTGGAAATGGTTAGAAGATGTTGTTTTAAGGGTCAAAAGTACAAAATAAATGATAATGAGCAAAAATAATTAATTTTAAATGATTTTTTATTAAAAAATCTATTTCTGGAGGCAGAGCCTAATGTGCATAATTAATGTTAAATAATGTTAATTACTTTGAAAGCAAAATTTTATGCTCGAAAAACCTTTGCTAACAAACTTGCTAAACGTACATGTAGTGGCTCTACACAGTGTCAACTAAGAAATAGGGGGTGACAAGTCTAACAAAGGTCATTTGGGCAGTAGTATACTCCTTTCAGAGCCTTCCCAAACTTTTTAACCATGTCCCAAGTTTTCTGATCCACATCCTAACAAGAATCAAACATTTTACCAAAAATGTGATTATCATTTCCAATTCCCAACATTTTGAAAGAATTCCTAAAGTTAAAATAGATGATATTCCCGAAACTGCCGTTGTTAGACTTGTCACTCCCCATAAGAGATCTTCATCACCAATTTGTCTTCATCGATGGTATTCATTTCATGACATGTATTTTCTTGATCTGACCAGGTAGGGGGCACTTATTTGAGGGGAGCACTTATTTCAAATTTCATGCTGTAGTGGGGGAGGCACACATTTGAGGGGGGTACTTATTCATGGAAATCCAGTAATTACAATCAAAATTCTAACAGATATAGCTTTGCTAAAATTATCAGATCTTTCTAAAGGTGGTTGGTCTGTCTAGACAGGGTGACTTTCAAAAATTTATTTCTCAAAATGTGCTATATTTGATGGATTAAAAACTACCCAGACATAGAACTTATTATGTAGAGAATTGGAGGGCCTATATATTTTCAGAATTCATTTTGTTAGCAGAAATATTGTGGAACTTCTAGGCCACAGGCACTTT
>JANVCK010138869.1:0-19280 GCA_026546655.1 Epizoanthus illoricatus
CGAGAGGTCCGTACGGCAACTTACGGACCTGAAATTGACCAATCACAGCGCGCGAAATTAATCAGCCATATAATAATCCAGTAATAATTATGTAGATATAACGCTTTTTATTCAGATCTCTACCAACATATTTAGTCGTTGCTCTAACCTATTGCATTTCAGAAAATATGTCTCTACATTAACTCTTTCAACACAATTTTCCAGTTTTGAAATGTTTTATTTAATTTTTATTATTAATACGATCATTGTTTTTGTAAGTATTATTATTGATTTGCTGACCCACCTAATCCTCAATAGAGAGGTAACTGTAATGGAAGATAAATAGAGGATATTACATGGCCGCGCGGAGATACGATTTTTATCTTCCAGTGTTGAAGCGAACGAGTGAGAGATATTTTCAACACGAGAAGATAAAAATCGTATCGCCAAGCAGGCCATGTAATGTTCTGTTTATTATTCACCAAGCCATAAATGTTCGGAAATGTTCGGAAAATCTTCGGAAATGTTTGGAAAATATTCGGAAAATTTTTGGAAAGGCTCGGAAACGTTCGGAAAATATTTTAAACATATTTAGAACTTTTAGAAAAAATTCGGAAAATCTTCGGAAAGCTTCGGTGATCATCGGACAATGTTCGGAAACGGTTAGGAAGTTAGATGTCTGGAGCCGCCGTGCCGTTGCGCTAGGCTCAGCAACGTGGCTGCTGCTCGTGATTGGCTCAGAAGTGCCACGGTGGGAAAACTGTTATCAAACACATGTGTTTTGATACGATATCTAACCACATGTGTGTTATCACTTTTATCCTGCTCGTAAATCCTGGTAATTTATGGCTTGGTGAATAATAAAATATATAAACAAACCACTTATTATTAGCAAAACAAAACTGTGTGCGATGATCGCCAGTGTAATACGTTTGCTAATCTGATACTCTGTTAAATACTATTTCCAGGTTCTTGTTGTTATGAATGACAAGCGATCTGTTGGTAACGATCGTGCCACTAGACATGCTGCCCAGAATTTAAGGGATCATCGTGTAACTATTATCGCCTTTGCCATGGGAATGGAGTCTGACTCAAAACAGCTTGAGCAAATCGTCATCGAGGAAAACCACGTGATTAAGGGCACAAATAATGACGAACCCAAAGTGGTGGGCAATAGGATTATCGACCTTATTCTGAAAGGTGAGACAAGTTTGAAAACGAAAGAGTCTCTATTTATCTATCCCCCTTGTTGTTTGCTAATAATACAATTTTTATTAGAATGTGATGCCTTGCGAAAATCAGGTTTGCGTTGTTTAGGAAACTATATCTGATGATATTAGCAATAACATCAACTGAACTTGCCTATAACCCAAGCACCCATCAGAGTACCGGGAAAACGTTTTCTGCTCCTTTGTTCCTCATTCGTGTCATATCAAATGGCGTAACGTGACATGATGTAATGCATGTTATGTGACATGACGTGACACGACATACTCTGAAATAATAATCACAGTTACTATAAATGTGGCACTTTTGTTGATAAAGAATTGAAACTTGTCTTGAGCCATACTCTTTCCTCAAACCAATAGAGAAACAGACTTATTATCATTGGTATTAAACTTGAAACTATTTTGTACTTGTTTTGTATTGTTCACAGAACCGTCTTTGCCAATAATCGATCTTGCGTTTGTCCTTGGAGCCTCAAGTTCCAATTCTGGTAACACGTTTAATGTGATGAAAGAGACAATTAACACCATTATCAGCACCTACGGCACCAACAGAATTCATTACAGCGTTATCACATTTGGTACCTCGTCAATCAAACAACTGGACTTTGTCGATAACAGAAGAGGTATTGATGTTCTCAAAACTACGATCCAAGATATGCGGAGAAGCCAGGGCGACATAATCTTGGATAAAGCCTTGTGGGAAGCAAAGAAACTCTTTGATAGCGATGGTGCACGACCAAATGCGAAAAAGGTCATAGTGGTGATCATGGATAAGAAGTCGGGGTCGCGTGAAAGTGATACAAGAAACGCAAGCGTGTCCCTAGAGGATGCTGGGATACGAGTGATTCCGGTATCGCTTGGACAAGAAGCTGATCGCGACGAAGCTCGCTCATTAACCCCGAACAAAGCGAACTTGGTGTTTGCTGACCCTGCGGACGACTTAAAAGACATAGGGAAGAAAATCATGATAAACGTTTTAAAAGGTACGTCAGCGTAGGAAATCAATGCTATATAAAGCGAGTGGGGATCGGTAGGGTGTGGAATTTTAATCTATCAGGACACAGATACGTGCTATCATCTAAATTGTTCATGTCATTAGCTACTTGTCCGTCTAAAACTGTATCATATTTTTAAATATAAAATAATTTTTTGCCGGATTATTAGTTATGTGAAAATGATGTATAACAGGGTTCATACTGGTCTTGAAAAGCCTGGAAAGTCATGGAATTTTAATACTTCAAAATCCAGGCCTGGAAATCCTGGAAAAGCAAAATTGGTTATAGAAAATCATGGAAAATCAGATCTTTGTGTAAAAAAAAACTACAACTATGTTCATAATTCACGGGAAACTGCTTCTTGATCCATCAATTTTTGATACATTTCTGGATTTTCAAGTCATGGATTTTTATAAGAATGGTCATGGAAAATCATGAAAAGTCGTGGTATTTTAGAGAACAGAAAGTGTACGAACCCTAGACTATATGCTGTTATATATATATTTATGAGTTAACATGATTTATATAGTTTTGTTGTTTTTCTGGCTTTTCTAACATATATTCTTTGACAACCAAAACAAAAGTTCATTCTGAGAAATTTGTCATTGTTAGAGTGCGTTCGTTGGCATCATTCCAGAGTGGGAAGAACTGGAATAAGACATGTAAGCATTCGTTTGGTAGCTGTTTTTTTCGGCCCCTGGAAACGGAATAGCCACAATATTCTGGAATAGGAATATTAGTATATTCCGAATATCCCAAACGAATGCACCCTTCTGTAGACATTCGATTTAGATCACTTATTAGTAACTGTCAATCGAGAATATAAATCGTAAGTTTCACTGCTACGGAATAATCCGAAAATTCGTATGAATTCCATATTTAGAAATCATTTTTTAAATAAGGTAGATAAAATGGCTTTGATGTTTTATATACACTTTAATATTCTGAAGCACGTTTTTCAAAACAAGTTTGAAAGTTACTCATTTTACTTTTCTTGCGAGTTTCTGTCCGGGTCAAAGCATTTGACCCTACTGTTACCAACTTCTTTCTTGATCGTATATCATTTCTGATCTCCAGATACTCCATTTCCTAAAATTCCGTCCAAGGATATAGTGTTCGCCATTAGCGCCACTGCTATTGATGCTGAAAGCACGTTCAAACGGATGTTGGACGTTGTTGCGAAAATAATTGATGAATATGGCACAGAGAAAATTCAGTACGGAGTTATTATCTACGGGAACAGCGCTGTTGTTAGGAGAAAACTGGGCGATTACTTCCCGGATGACAAATCTCTAAAATTGTTCATCCGAGACTCACCACGTGAGAAGGGCGGTGCTGTATTGGACAAAGCGTTGCTTCAGGCGAAAGATTTGTTCAAGCCAAATAATGGAGCACGATCGGATGCAGATAAGGTTCTTGTTGTGATTAGCGACAACAAGTCGACTGGAAGCGGCTACGCTGCGGTAGCTGCTGCGAAGGACCTCCGAGGTGACGGCGTGAAGGTTATAGCTGTACTGCTTGGTGATCGGGTAGATCCCGAAGATGGAAAGAAGATCACAGTTGTTATGAGTGACATCATAAGGGAAAATACAGACCAGAGTTCCTCGGTTGTGGCGAAGAGAATCATGGACCGTGTGAAAGGTAGCTTTCAATTATATGAAAAGACACTACTCATTAGCTGTATTTATATTAGAAGACCGTTAATATGTTTGAGACGGTTTAACCGTCCAACATGAATACAGAAATAAGGCAGACGAGTTAATCGTATCAAACGAGTTAACCTTATTGGTGTATAAATAAATAAATACTTATTATTATTATTATTATTATTATTATTGTTGTTGTTGTTGTTATTATTATTATTATTATTATTATTATTCAGACTGGGCTTTTTTGGATTTCCTGGGACTGGGGCGGCGGCCGGAATTTGCCCTCCAACTTAACTCCTAAACTATTAATACTACCTCCACCAAAGTTGGTGTGCTAATTAATTGACATGTTACCAATTATATGGTAATCGATAACATCATTTATGTCGTCATATGACATCACAAATCCGCCACCTTGGATTCCTTGGCCGCGATCTTGGATTTTTGTTAAAGGTAGAAAATTATCTTTAAAAGTTTAGAAATTGACTATAGTTATCCAAAAGTACAATACGAAAAACTAGGAACACAAATGATGAAAAAATTTCCTACCTGTCACTCAAAATTTGGTTTTCATGGAAACACGTTCATTGATGAGCACATGCTCATGTTCCATGATAACTTCTAGGAAAAGTCAGCAAATTTTGGAGTTGTATCTTCAATGGGTCTTTAGCTAAAAATGTTTGAAACTGCAGAGGGCAGATTCCGCTCCCCCTGGTTTGAATAAGGTTAATCGTCTGATTTATGTGCGTCCAAACGACGGTCCTAACATACGAGTTCATCTTCGTAGACGATTTACTTGTCTAGTATAAAAATAGCACGGTGAAAACCGGGACGAACTCATCACTCAGACTACCCTGCCTCCTTTTTGAGCTGAAAATTTCGCTTTTAACATTCCATTGTCTATATCTGCTCGTCTCGTGTTTGATATTGATCGTTCTGAAGCCATATTCGCTCGTCCAAAAACCAAACCGTTAACTCATCTAGAGGAATTAATCGTCTTCTAGTATAAATACAGCCGTTGTATTGGTATGCAGACACGAGTATTTATCGAGAATTAAACTGCTCGCAGAATCAGTGTTAGACACGTGACTGACATATGAAAAATATGCTACTCACACAACTATAGATTTGTGATTGAGATTTCCAACCTCGGAATTGAAAACTGTATATCTTATAACTTTAAGACAATTGTTATTTCTGACATCTGACATTTAACATCAACATCCTTTAATTTTTAACTCTTAGAATTTTGTCTAATATATATTTATCATTTCGTCCTCCATAGTCCCTATTGAAATTCGAGAGATCGACCTGGTGTTTGCTGTTAGTGCCACTGGAAGTTCCGTTCGTAAGACCTATCAACTGATGAAGGACACCATCAAATCTGTCATTGACAAGCGTGGTATCACGAGCATCCACTACAGTCTGATTGTCTTTGGAGGAACTTCTTCCACGAAAGTTACGTTTGGGAATAGGTTTAGCCCTGAGAAGCTTAAAGAACTCGTGGAGAGTGCCACACGACAGCCTGGCATCCCGGCATTGGATAAAGCTCTTCAAGAAGCCAAGAAGGCCTTCGAGCGACCTGACACAAGACCTGAAGCAGAGAAGATACTGGTTGTGATAATCGATAATAAATCGGGGACAATCCTCAGCGATGTTAGCTCTGCAGCCAGATCTCTGGAGGATCGTGGTGTTAGGATTGTGCCCGTGGCTGTTGGTAACGAGGCAGACCCAGCAGAATTGAAGATAATGACCTCAGGAGCTCAGACAGTTATAGAAGCATCCGAAGATGAGGATCCGAAGGAGCTTGGGAACAACATAATGGAGAAGGTTTTGACAGGTAGACTGAATTTTATTCAATTTGCGTTAACACACAAAATTCATATCCCACAATTAACACGGGATTCATGGTAAAGTCATGGAAAGTTCATGGAATTTTACTGTAGAAACCCCGTAACATTCATTACTTGAGAGTTGGACTTTTGGATTTTGTGCAAAACTAAATATAATGGAACTTCCCCATGGGCCGTCATTATTTGACTAGAGCAATGCCAAGACTGCAATCATTAGGAACTTGGAATGAAAGTAAATTAATTAGAGCATTTGTGGTAAGCTAACGAATCGTCTGCAAAATCTGATTATCGACTTAGAAAGGATAGAAAATGTAATTAATATAACTGGCGAAATTACATGGAATTATGCTGAAAAAGAAAGTATGAAAAAAAGAAGAAAAATAGTGTTTGTGAAGCATATGGAAATTTACATAACCACTACATTAGACGTAATTAATTAACTAAATTAGATAAACAATTATTTATTTCTGAATCCTTTCTCAAGAGGCCTTTTCGAGTCTCGTTCAAAACTTGCAACAAAGTCATGACAATGATAGAATTTCGGAGGTACATACTTGTTACAGTACAGATATATCAAAATAGGGTAACCAGAACATTTTGATCCGTGTATAATACAATAGTACACAGCACAATCGTGCATAGTACTACAGTCGTACTTAATCCGACCAAAACGACTTGTGGTTCTGGTTCAAATATGTTACCAGGACCTTTTAAAGTTTAAAAACCTTTGGGAAATGTGGATCGGTCATTTCATAACGACACTGACTGTGACATAAAGGGCAACCATAAGTTCTTTTGGTCAGGGTGTGTATGTATGTACGTTGCACGGTTGTGCTATGTACGAACGTGCTCTAAAGCCTGGTTTTCAATGGCAACGGAAGTAGAAGCAGAGGAAGGAGCGTTCCGTTCCAGTGAAAATCAGGAAATGGCTACGGAAGTACAGATGGAAGCTCAACGGAAGTGCAGACGGAAGGAACCCTAAAGTTTTCTTCATCTTCCGCTTCTGCTTCTGCCTCCATTGCCAACAATGTAGTGAAAACAACGTTAGATGGAAGCAGAAGTAGAAAAGGAGGAACAACCAATCGCATTTCTCATTCCCAGGCGCATAAATACAGATTTGAAGCAAACAATAGGGCTTCCGCTGCTGCTTCTGTCGTGTTCGGTTTTTACGAGATCATGACTTTCTTACGCTTTCGTTTCTGCTTCCAGTTTTGCTTCCGTTGCTAGTGGGGCTTAAGGCAATGTTCCAGACTTCCTATTTGAAACAGTTGCATACCTGCACATGTATTCCGTTATACCTACCTTCATCATTTCAAAGTTTGCAGCTCAGATCTATATCACTAACTTGATAAATATTCTCATTCTTTGCAGATCCAAATGCTCTTAAGGTGCCTGAGACAGACTTGGTTTTTGCACTCAGTGCCACGTCTTCTAATGCGGATAAAACATTTAGCAAAATGAAAAACACTATAAAATCTGTTGCTGATAAATATGGTAGGGACACGATCCACTACAGTGTCATTGTATTTGGTACTGTGCCCAACATCAAGATCAAATTCAGCGATAAGTTCATGACCAGAGGAGAATTCAGAAACGTTATCGATGCAGTGCAACGATCTCTCAGTGGTGCAGCGGTAGATAAAGCACTACAGCAAAGTGCAAGAATGTTTGAGCTACCTGGAGCTCGCCCCAGAGCTAAGAAAGTCTTGGTTGTTTTCACGGACAACAGGACTGGTGTCGATGAAGGTGACATCAAGGAAGCTGCCAAACCACTAGAAGCTAAAAGAATTAAGGTCATTCCTGTTGCCATAGGACGCAATGCTGATGTCATAGAGCTCACAAACTTGACACCAGAGAGGGAAAATGTATTAATTTCGCCAACTGCCGAGACACCTAAACAGCTTGGTGAAAGAATCATAAGGAAGTCTATTGAAGGTATGAGAAAAAACTGTGATTTATTGGGGTTACTTACGTTTGGATTCACAATACCTTCTGCCTATTCGTGGCTACTGTCCTAAAGTCCTTACCTTTCTTTTATCTCATCCGAACTACATTCTATGCAACCTGCAAGATATTATATTCATTTTGATCCGTTGTACTATTATATTAACTTAGTTCATCGTGTCGCAACTACAATCTTGTTCTATTCTTGTTTTCTTTCTACTCATGATCATCAGCACTGTATTCTTCCTGTTTTCCATGTTGTAATTCATCCTGATCCACATTTTATTGACTCACTCTTTTTCTCCTTATTAGAATCACATTGAACTTGGCATTGATTGCATAGACCGAAACACATTATTCGACTTTCCTAAATCGAATGTTAATTATTTTGCAGCAGAAAAAACCAGAGTACCTGTCATGGATCTTACATTTGCTATCAGCGCAGCGTCCGCGGATTCCACGAAGACATTTCGAACGATGAAAGAGACTGTAAAGGAAATCGTTGATAAGTTTGGCATCGATAGAGTTTATTACAGCGTTATAGTATTTGGAGCAAGTCCCTATAAACGAATAAACTTTGACGACAACTTCACAAGCAAAGAAAAGCTAAAAGATTTTGTTGTTACCTTACCCCGTGTTCCTGGACAGCCAGCCCTTGACAAAGCCTTAGACGAAGCAAAAAGGAACTTTGAAGGAGCTGCAGCAAGGGTGAATGTGACAAAAGTCCTCGTTGTGATCATGGATAAGACCTTTAGTGTTCGTGATGACGTACTCAAACTCAAGTCCAAATCGTTGGAAGAGAAGAACGTGAAGGTTATTCCAGTTGCTCTGGGAGACAAGGCAGATCCTACTGAACTTGGAAAGATTAGCCCCGACAGCGCTAACTTAATCATAGCACCCAAGGCGGAAGAACCTAAGAAGCTTGCAGATGATATTGTGGCTGTCATACTTAGAAGTGAGTAATTAATACTTTCAATCAATAAATGACACGTGAAGTGATTGTAGTTTACACATATAGATCTTAGCTCAGATGTTCTGTTGTTCCATGGGAAGAGTTGGGTCTAACTATTAAGGTAGACAGGGATAGATCAACAAGAAATGGAAGGAGGGGACAAGGGGAGTCTCCAAAATGCTAAACAACTAAATGCAAGTAGAAGAAGACAAGGGAATATTGATGTATACTTAGTGCAGGATTCCTTGGAATATCTGCAAGCGGAAACAAATAAGTCCTTCTCCACAGGGGGTGATTCCAAACAGTTGCATCTTGTTAGTGAGCCGGACACTCAACGGAACAGTTATTTATAATATTGCTGTTACAGCCAACCAGCTGTTATATTCTAGTTTCAAATTTTTCTTTTCTTTTCTCTTCTTTACTTTTTATTTATTTCACAGATGTATAGCTACCTAGTAGAAAAGCTGTGAATAAAGCATCATTGTTATTATTATTATTATTATTATTATTATTATTACCTGCTGAGTTCACACTTGGGACCTTATAAGGACACATAACTAAACACGAACATTTGGTTATGTACTCATTTAATGTGTCCGTGCTGAAAGTGGTTTCCCCAGCTATCCCAGGTGCGGTCGAAATTCACTGTTGGAAATACAACAGAAACCGAGAAGTAGGACACTAGCTATAGGAGGAATCGGAAGGAGAAAGGCGTAGAATATACAAACGAGAAACAGACTCGCTGAGTATTGACAGACAGACAGAATGACTGACAGAATAAAATTAGACAGACTCACCTGCATGGAATGGTAGACATACAGACACAGAGTGAGTGATATCTACGGCATGATAAAAGTTCATCATGTTGGTGACATCCAGGTAATAATACAGATACTTACAGATACATCGAAGTTCCTGCTAATAGTGAAATAGTGCATGTATTGGCATCTTTTGAAAAGCTGTTACATATATTGATATACAGAATTATAATAAATTAACACAAGGTATATAGCAAATACTGCAATCTGATTGGTTCCACTACTCACCTAATAATTAGCATTATTTTATCTTCGTCTTCGCGTCGTGTTCCTCTTAAACTTCTCTCGTGCTCTACAACTGCCGGCGTGTTTATATCACAGTTTATAGACACTCGCAGCCGTTTTATATCGCTTAAATATTTCGAGTATGTTTAAAAGTTCAAGTGAGTCTTGAATTAAAGCGCAGACCACAAAGTTGTGAACAAATTTAGAAGAGGTTACATTGGGCGTCCATGGATAACTTGTGATGTTTCTAAAATTGAAATGTTTATGCTAGTTTATACATAAGTTGTATTTAATAATAATTTATACAATATAAATATTTATTTGATATTGTTACTATTGTCATTATCATTAGCATTAGCAGTTGGAGCAGCTGCAGTAACAGTGTCAGTCTTAGTGTTAGATCATCAGTATTAGTAGGAGTATTAGTATTAGTGTTTTTTTGTTAGTGTTGGTATTGGCATTGGTATTGGTATTGGCATTGACATTTATGTTTATATTGTTATTGGTATTCGTGTTGGTATTGGTATTGGTAATAAATTTTACTTATAGTTTTTTGCTTAAATCTGTAGAACCATTTGATGTACCGGACATTGATCTTACTTTCGCCGTAAGTGCAGCCTCTACCGATTCTGATAAAACTTTTCAGACAATGAAAAACACCATAAAACACATCATTGCCAAATTTGGAATCAGCAAGGTTCATTACGGTGTCATCGTCTTTGGTGCTCAAGCCACCAAGCGAGTTAACTTTGGAGTAAAATATCCAGGAAAGCAAGATTTGGCAGATTTGATCGACGCTCTACCAAAGCCTCACGGAACGCCTGCGCTGCACAGAGCTTTAAATGAGGCAAGAATAATGTACGAAGGAGCTGCAGTGCGGCCAAACACCAGGAAAGTGCTCGTATTGATTATGGACAAGAGATCTGGGGTAGCTGAGCCAGAAATCAGAAGAAAAGCAAAGACGTTGGAAGATATGAAAGTGAAAATCATTCCGGTTGCAATTGGAAATGAAGCTGATACGAGAGAACTACAAAACGTAACTCCTGACGTGGAGAACTTAATTAAAGTGCCAAGTGATGAAGACTCTAAGAGGCTTGCCGAGATAATTTCATTAGCAATACTAAGGGGTTAGTAAAGGCATCTCGTAAACCATTTAGATACTTAAAGGAACACCGGTAAGTGTTGAAATGAAATAAATTAATCATAGTATATGGCCAAACTACAACATTTAATAACAATCTTTGGATTTCTGAACCTTGGGTAGTGAAATCAAGTGTGGTGTAATCCGCCTCCATCTGTGCCACCCTACATATTAGCTCAAAATCACTTATCCTGTTGTGCATTTTTATATTATTTTAATCGAATGAGTTGATTGTTTAAGGTGAAGTAATACGAGCAACATTTTTCTCCAACTTGTTGCGCAACAGTGTAGCGTTGTGGGTTGTAACGTGTTGTTGCTCGTATTACCACCCGTTCAACAGCTTGCAACGCAACAAATTTCCTTGTTGCAAGTTGCAGAATCAAGTTGCACAAAGTAGATTCGACTAGTAGATTCTGAGCAACAAATTTTTCTTTTGCTACACAAGGAAATTTGTTGCGTTGCAAGTTGTTCAAGCGGGTGGTAATACGCGCAACAACACGTTCCAACCTTCAACGCTACAGTGTTGCGCGACAAGTTGGAGGAAAATGTTGCTATTATTATTATCGCACCTTTAACAACACATGACCATACTTCACCGAAATGCGATACTAAATTTCATTATTTGGGCCTGACAGTTCCCTCTTTTCAAAAATTCTTATAGACTTAAATTCTATCGCAGAATTAGACACAAGAAAGGCATAGCGAATCCTAGTCAGGCTTGTGTTGTAGCTACTAATCTACACACTAACGACAAGAGTTGAAGAAGTATATATCCATTAAGATATTCTTCTACTTGTAAAATAGGTATGGATCTAGTTTTGACAGAAGAGTAATACAACAGTGCTGGTCAAAAATGTGTAGCAGCAGTTTGTAAGTTTTCTGTTTCTTGAAGTGGTACTATCATGCCTATTTACTGGAATGTCGTATGACCTCATTCTGTGAAATATGGCCAAATGTTATCAAATAACCAGCGTAGCTCGATGAAATATTTCAAAATGCAAAACAGGACTTATGAGTTTGAGCTGTGCAGGTTGGCACAGGCAGAAGTGAATTACAAATCATAAAAACTTGATTTCAGCACTGGGGATCCAGAAATCCAGATTACTATAATTGTAGAATATTGTTTACTAAGTCTCAATAAAGCAATTTCTGGCCATATGTAATAAAATCCAATAAGAATTACCTTAAATCTAATGTAAAGCTAGCTCTAACGTTTGTAAATATTACTGTACGAATAACTCACAACAACTTTGTTAATGTGTTACTTCAATTTTTGATTTAATAGATATTAATGTATTTTGACATTTTGTTTATCAGAAAAGTTAGACGTTCCTGAAATGGATCTCACAATCGCTATGAGTGCGACAAGTCCTGACTCTGACAGAAACTATAAACTGATGAAAGACACGGTTAGATCAATAATAGATAGATATGGCATCGTCAAGATCCACTACAGCGTGATTCTGTTCGGAGATACAGTTAGTACGCCTTATGGCTTTGGGGACAAACTTCCACAAAAAGACGATCTCATGAACCTTGTAACACGGCTTCCAAGACGAAGACTTGATAGAGGCAACCCAGCACTGGACAGAGCACTGCAGCAAGCCCTAAACGGTTTCAACAGTGCTGGTGTACGCCCAGGAACAAAGAAGGCGCTAGTGGTCATAATGGACAACATGTCGGGTCTCGCCCCAGATCACGTGACGAGGAATGCCCAGCCACTACATGACAAGGGCGTGGTCGTGATACCTGTTGCTGTTGGTGATGTAGCTGATCCTAATACGCTTGCGCAGATTGGAAAGAGGAAAGATCAGCTCATTGCGGTACCCAGGACTGAAGACCCAATCCGGCTAGCCGATAAAATTATGAGACAGCTGTATGAAGGTGAGACAAATTTCAATGCCAAGTCGCCAACACAATGTTATTATTTATTGAGATGAAAAAATTATGTCATATTACAATCTCCGAGCTTAACAACAGCACTAACTATATACTAGGATCTCTTATCACAGGTAACATATCTCTTGATATAAATTGTTCGATTGTTTAGGTCAGGAACAGTTTGGGGTTTCTGGTTCAAGTCGAACTTAGGAAGACTTTGGTACATTGACTGATTGATTTGGTTAGTTCTGCCATTTTCATGTATTTCTACAGTATCAGTCTGAAATCGCCCAAAAATTTGTGTGTAGGCTTCCATTAGTTAAATATAAAAATGGTTAATAACTCATATGATTGTAAATAGATCTTTAGCCAGAAATCCAAGGATAAATCACGCGCAACTATGTAAATATCATATCGATATAAACTGGCTTCAACTACATAAGCTACTTTCTTTCAATGTAAATTGACTTAGCAGTAACTTGAACCGGGCACTTAATTATGTGGATGTATAATGTTATATGATGGCCCAATTTAAGTTTTTTGACTGACTGCTGCTGTGATAAGTTCATTTAATCTATACTGTACCTGAATTGAATTGTTTGGTGTAGCAGTGAATATGGCTGAATCAACAATTGTTTTGCTTGCTGCTCTGTATAGAGTTGCAAGCAGTAAGAACGAGTTTATCAAATACAAGTGAATGGACGTGATTCTATATCACTGAGTTATTAGTGTAAAAACCGCAGTAGAATTTCACTTACCATTAGTAATTACTAATTTAATATTATGAAGGAAACTCTCCCAATTTGTCAGGCTAAGAAATTTGGAATCTAACGATCCTGAAATTGGGCATGGATTTTCTGATGTATCTTTTGCAGATGTCTTTTGTAGTGATATATAATAATGTATAACCAATTAGCTAAGGTCCTTTTTATACTGCCGGCATTTTTGTATTGAAATCCTTTTCCAAACTGCGATAACGACTGAGAGGCCGACCATTTCACACTTTTAGGTGAGGGTGGAAGAATGATTTGCTTGCAACATATTTCTGTCGCAGTTCTTCCACTATCACCCCACACAATCAGATGGTTAGTCCTTAGCAAAACAGTGCTTCAATTAGGAAATCCATTCGCTAAAGCTTGCGGCATAAAGTATTTTATGGAACGGCTAATTTTATTTGCAGAAAGTATCAATGAAGTACCTCTCGTGGATCTTGGCTTTGCCATCAGTGCGACTGCTAGTAAGAAGGACAAGACGTACAGTTTGATGAAAGACACTATCAAGGCAATTGTAGATCAATATGGCATCGCGGAGATCCACTACAGTATCATCGTGTATGGCAGTTCACCAAGTACAAGGCTCTCCTTTAGGGAAAAAATGCCCGACCGCAGGACCCTTAAGAGAATGCTGGATGCATTGCCAGAGGTAATATCAGTCTAGAGGTAGTTATTCTTCCAGACCGTACTCAGTAGCAAGTCACGAGAGACAGGTTGTAGAATACTCGGTAAAAGTTTAGAAAGATGCATATTCACTCTAGAAAACCAAAAAGAGAAATTACTTAGGAGACAGTGAATGGTATAAAAGCTGCAGATATCCCGAAGGAACGGATTGGTGGGTGGACGGGGGATGGTATTCTCTCAGCACTTCAGAAACATATGTTCACATATCGTCTTTTTACCGATCAGTAAATATCTGTTTTCTAAATGTATTTGTCTACGGTTGACATTTCAAGTCCTCATAAAGTCTGTTTACCACTCACTATCTACACCGCGCTATAGGACTTAGATAGCACGTGTTTGTTTGCTTTAGTGAAAAACGAAAGTAATAAATAAAATATGGCCAGCTTTCAATTTGAAGAGGACAGTTGTTAAACTATGTTATAATTATTGTTTAATGAATAGAGAAATGGTGGATCAGCACTGGACAAGGTACTGGCGGAAGCCACTAAAGTGTTTGAGACCGGCGTCAGACCGAAGGCCAAGAAAGTTTTGGTCATCATTTCTGATAAGAGCTCTGGTCTTGATAAGAATGACATCAAACGTGCTGCACGACCACTGGAGAACAATGAAATACAAGTGATCCCTATAGCAGTTGGTAATGAGGTGGACCCCAAGGAGCTACAACAGACCACGATTGACATCGATAACTATATATACGCGCCAGTTGACGAGGATCCGAAGAGTTTGGCAGAGAAAATTATGAGCAAGGTGTTTGCAGGTTGGTCATTAATAGCATTCTTTGGGAACATTATATAACTATCGAGTAAGATGGAAATGACTTCACACCATAATCCTTAAGGTAGTAGTAGATATGATTTCAGACTCAGACTTCCTTATAAATAAGTTTGGCTAAAATTTGAGTTTAATATCTTTTAATCAGTCACAAGATACGGACATGAACGTTTTTGATCTTTTCGTGCTTTTTGATTGTTCCAATGTGATGACATGATTAATTGGATTTAATTCAAATTGTGTTTACCAGATTGGTTGAAAAGATGGGTTCTGATGCCACTGATTACATGTTATTATTCAGAATTACTTTGCATAAATTTCCGGGTGCGGAAATCTGAGTCTGAATATTACTTTTGTCTGCCATCTTAATGCAGGTATTCATTGTTGAAAATGCAATCTTTTACATTTTGTGGCAAGGCTTGTGAAACTGCTTGTTGTTTTTTTTTACGAGTTGAGGATGTCGCTGTGGATGTGGTTGTAACTGTTTTTTGCTACACTCTTTCTTTTTCATTTAATCTTTTTCCTTCGTTGTTACTATTTTTATCCTGGATATAGTTCTATGAATATTTTGATGATAACTGCCTAGTTCCTTCATATTTTGTGCTAGTTTCTTCTTGATTTGGTCCTGTATCTGTAACCCAACTCGAAATTGTTATTTTTCAGTCAAAGAGCCAGTACCTGCTGAAATCGACCTTGCATTTGCCATCACAGCATCTAGTAGAACGGCCGACAGGACCTTCCAGCTGATGAAAGACTCAATTGTGTGGATTCTTAACAAGTATGGTCGAAGAAAGATAAACTACGCTCTCATCACTTACGGTGATACGCCAGAAACTAGAATCAATTTTATTGAAAATTTCAATTCTATTAACCACATTATGCAGTTCGTTGACGCATTGCCACATAGTGCGGGAGGATCTGTTCTCGATAGGGCATTACAGCGGGCTAAGGTTGTTTTTGAAGCAGCTGGAACACGGCCCAGGGCTCACAAAGTTCTTGTGGTTATGACGGACAAAGAATCCGGTCGATCACCTGATGACGTTAAGGCGGCTGCCAAACCCCTGGAGGATAAGGGCGTGAAGGTGATTCCGGTTGCTATTGGTGACGAAGCGGATCCCAAAGAGCTAGAGTACATAACAAGGGACAAAGAAAACATTATCAGGACACCTGACTCAGAGAAACCGGACAAACTTGGACAGGATATTATGAATAATGTACTGCAAGGTACGGCTCAACGGTGTGCCTTAGCCAAGATGTTAAGTTTGCTGTGCAACATGGGGAGTTACAGCGTCCATAGATATGCAAGTTTGTGTTACTCAACCAATTCTAATTAAGCGTTAAACTGGTTGCGGTTTGGTCTTGAGTAGACTGGAAGTATCCTTGTTGCACAGCGAACTCAACAGTGTCAGTGTGGTTTACTTAGTGACGAACTACCACCCTAACATATCTGTATCCGATTAAACTGTACTGTTTTTTTATTTTGCTCCGTTTACAGTCAATCGTAACTTTTTTCGTTTTCTGCTTCGTGTTGTATTGGTACAACCAATACGATTATTTGACCCAAAGGACTGGACAGATTACAGGATTTCCAGTATGGTTTGTGTTGATTTATTGTAACAGCAAATAGGTGTATGGAATTGTCGTTTCTTAATAGTTTAGACCTTTTGCATAGTATTTCATTTGGTGCGCGTGTTATCAGTTGTATTTGAGCTTGGATCAGTCCTTGTATCGTCATCAAATTTGCACCCAGGATGCTTTGCGAGTCAGAAGATAACATGTTTGATAGGGAACTACAGAGTTCGGGTTCTCAAATCGGCAGATCGCATTTGTTTATCCATGTTTCCAACCTTTAATCAAGGTGGCCCAGTCAGTCATGAGTGACTGCTATCGAAAGGGGTCCTGAGAAAATTAACATTTATTTACATCGAATAGCAAAGAATTTAAAGTCTAAAAAATTACATGTTACAATTTAAGAGTCTAAAATTTAAAAATTTACATATCCAAGAATCTTCAGATTAAAATCTAACATACACATAGCTATTTAAAACCTTTAATTAAATTACTCGAGTCTGTTGCCAGTTTTCGCAGCTGTGGTAGAACAACGCATGCTTAGACATTCGCAAGACATCTTCGCTGCAAAAGTTTTTAATACGGACTTATATCGAAAACACTGATATTTGGGTAGAAATTCGATTTATTTCCGTCATTCTTTTCATGTATTCTTATTCCAGACATAAAGCCAATTCCAGAAATCGACCTCGCCTTTGCAATAAGTGCAACTTCGGCCTCTTCACCACAGACTTATCCTCTGATGAAGAACATCATAAAATCCATTGTCGATGAGTATGGCACCAGCAAGATTCGTTACAGTGTAATTGTGTACGGTAACGTAGCCACCACCAGACTGAGGTTCGCTAACATGACCAGTGTTGAAGATATCAAAAAGTTGGTTGACACGCTTTCACGAACGAGGTTTGTTTGTCTGTTAATATAGTAAATCTTGCAGTGAACTATATTCTTTAAAGGGACATTCGGCTGCTTTCGAGTTTCAGCTTGAAATAAAGTATTTTAAAGTTCCTCTCTATGAAAATAGATCTTATATCCTATTCCATGCTTGCAAATGGATGCTCAAGAGTTACTACATTTCCGCCAGTTTGGAGCATCGTCATCGCCATCTTGAATGATGACGTTAATGAGGGTTCTCCCCGCTGTTGTATATACAATATAACAAGCTGGAACACAGTTTACCACCATACAATATAGAACAATAACACAGTGCTTTTATTTCCTTATTTCTATTGCACAACATTGCATCCATGCTTGTTGTGCTGCATTTGCAACTAAGAAAAGAACACTCACTGAAGTCATCATTCAAGATGGTGCATGGCGACCACGATCCAAAACAAAGTGAAAAAGTTTAAGCGTTTGTTTGCAAATATGATATAGGTCACAAGAAAATGCTGCCGATTTTCTTGGAAAGGAGCGCAAATACTTTATTTGGAGCTAAAATGTTGAAGGCAGCCGAGCTTTTCGGTAGCTCACTTTAGCGGGATCCCCGTAGTGGGTCATAGTAATCGTTTCTGGAACATGTACAAGACAACGATAATGTTCGATTCGTCGAGTTCGTCCGATATACGTAATATTAACAATTACAACAATATAGTGCAATATCTACACAAAATAAATACATAAAATTTAAAAAGTAGGAAAGATCAACAATTCAAAAATGAAGGAAGAACATCAAGAAGCTATAAGATTATATTTAAAAATACGGCTGTTGACCATGTGGCTCCTGCTGTATGCGTTTAGTAGAGGCTCGAGGTTAGGACCTATTTCTTTGAGGAAATCATTGACTTGTTTGCTGAGTTTAAACTGAAAATATCTGTGATCATCGCTGCAGTGACTGAACTTTTGCAGCGGATGCCCATACTGACTGTGCATGATTTTCATTTTGGCTTATATAACATTAATATTAATGTATTCTGCACACAGCGGTGGCTCTAATTTGGACAAAGCTCTAAAAGAAGCTGAGAAACAGTTCAGTGGAGTTGGTGTACGCCCTAATGCCAAGAAGGTGTTGGTCATTATCACTGACAAACGATCAGGAGTGGCAGAAGAAAACATTAAGGCCCAAGCCAAACTCGTACAAGATAAGGGAGTCAAGGTTATTCCCGTTGCTATTGGTGATGAAGTAGACCCCAAAGAGCTTGAACATGCTACGGATGACAAAAACAATATAATCACAGCTCCGAAGACTGAGGATCCAAAGAAACTCAGTATAAAGATCATGAAAAAAGTGATTGATGGTACGTGATGTAATACGTACGTTGTAAACTGACTTGTTGGAATGTTGGGGAATGATATAGAAGTATGGGGGAGGGGTTGTCGGGAGCAGAAGGGGGTGAATTATCAGATTTTGGGCCATTTACGTGTACAAGAGAACTCAATTTGTATCATATTTTGGGCCATTTACAGGTACAGAAGAACCCAATTTTTAATTTGGCAGTGTACTACATGTCCACGAATTTAAGAAATATCATGAACATCAACATTTCGCAAATACTTTCCTAACGATTTTAGCACTATTAAAAATGTACATAAAATATTTTGTGATTTATACGAAAATTTAATAAAACAATGATTTACAGAGATAGTTAAGATATGTAATGAGAACAGAGTTCTTAGAATCTCTGATGATTTTGCCAATATGAGCGTGGTTGGCTCAGTCGGTAAGATCTCTGACTCCCAACCAGAAGGTCCCAGGTTCAATCCCCGGCCTTGCAGAGGGTTGAACATTTGTGCGACCTTGTTTCGCCACACCGTCCGTGGACAGGGACGTTAAGCCGTTGGTCTAGTCTCCTAAAAACACTATCCGCCTAGGGGACT
>JANVCK010138981.1:0-11287 GCA_026546655.1 Epizoanthus illoricatus
TTTGTCGACAAAAACGTGCCCTTTTCAGAACTCAGTCCCAGCTCCCAGCATGCATGTTCTTAAAAATCAGCTTAGATTTATATAATATATTTTATACATAATTAAAACTATAAAAGACTAGGGACAATGGCTATGCCAAGTTAATCCATCAATTAAAATATTGTTTAATACTCTGACTTGACAAGTGTATCAGGCTTCTATTAAAGGCCAGCAGAAGGTCAATGACCTTGGGGGGAGGGGGGTGACATTATATGTTGTGTCAAGTGTGAAGAGAATACAAATGGGGGAATGCTCTCCCAGGATAGTTTTTTTAAATCAAATGTTGCAAGATTGCTCTGGTGGCCTCTGAGACCCTCAAAATGTACACTGTATATGGTGCAGAGGAAAGAGTGCTAAGGGCACAGATATATCCACATGGCCTGAGGGGTTTGCGGGTGGAGGGGGGGAGTCACAGAATCCCACCACCCCTGCTGTACTATTGCAATATGGGATACAGGCAAACAGAATACCTCAAAACTGCAGATGAAGTTGTTGACCATACATGTACTAATTACTTATAATTATTGTCTTTAACTATCAGGCATTTGATCCAATCTATTATACTGGATTGCTGTGTGTATTCCAACTTGCGCAAAGTACAAGATACATGTATTATCAACAATTCATAGCCAAATACTTGGCTGTAATTGCTGTCAGTAGTTTATCAGTCTATTTGCAGTTTGTGTGGCTCAGGAACATCCAGAACTTTTGCTGCAGCAGAAATTATATACTCATACTCAATTTCTTTGGACAAGTTGCCTTTGAGCCATTTCTTGCCTTTCTTCCCAACCATTTCCCATTCATCTTTCTTATCACCAAACTTTCCCGCCAACAGCACAAGAGCCAGGGCAGTAGCCCACATCTTCCCATCATCCTTTGCATCAGAAGCTTGTAATGTGTCTGGGCATGCAGGTTTCAGCTCAGACTCAGTACTAGCACACAACCGAGCCAGTTGGTCAGTCAGCTCCCAGGCACCAGATGCCTTCTGGAGTGAGATGATCTCCATGAGTGTGCCTTTGGACATTGCACTGGTGCTAGCAACTGCTTCCTTATCTTTCAGCTCTTTGTCTGCTCTTTGTGTTTCATGAGATGGCGACGCCTCTTCAGCCTCAATACCTTCCCAGTTTGCTTCCTTATTCTTTTCTGTTTCACTTGCTGCATGATCTGGTGCCTTCAGTTTGTCTTTCTTCTTGTGGAAACTCAGTCGTCTGAAGAAGCCTTTCAGACCTCCTTTCTTCTCTTTCTTATCTTCCTCTTTGACTGCAGCACTGTTGGATTTGGCAGCAGCAGCATAAGGGGGCTTATTCTTCTTTCTAAAACTAATCTTCATGCTCTTTTTCTTTTTTCTGCCCTTTGGAACAGAACATGGACCATCATCAAACTCAGCCTCAGCACCACAATAACTGTCCCCTCTTGTTGGACCATATGCCTGATAACGAAATTGCATCGTATCAGCTAGTCCCTTTGGAACAGAACATGGACCATCATCAAACTCAGCCTCAGCACCACAATAACTGGCCTCCCTTGTTGGACATCCATATTCCTGATAACAGAATTGAATCGTATCAGCTAGTCCCTTCATTGGAACAGAACATGGACCATCATCAAACTCAGCCTTAGCACTTTGACATGTAGATCTGATCCCTCTTCTTGGACCATATGCCTGACAACGGAATTGCATTCTATCAGCTAGTCCACAAACCATCAAGCTTTCAGTAGCATGTCTTGGCTGCATGGGGGCCGTGATTCTCTCACGACTCTCTGTGTCCACTGCCACAAATGATGTAACCTTGGAAACAACATTTGATGACTTGCTGATTTTAATAATGGCTTCCTTTTCCTCATCATTAAACTCATCAAACTCATTTAACTGATCCTGCTTTTCCTGGATATAACCTTTTGCTGCTAGTCGGTGAATGGTCAACTCCGGTCCAAACGTGGCACTCTCATCTGACTTCCTTTCAAGCTGAAACTGAATGGAGTGCTCAACGTTTTCTTTCTTGCTCTCATATTCCAGTGTTCCCTGCAATGTCACACAACCTTCTTGTACTTCTGTGTTGGGTTCTTGTGTTTGTCTCTCTAACTGACCAAACAGGACTAATCTGTCTCCACTGTAGATGGGTGGTGCAGCAGAAGGTATTTGATTGACACTGCAGCCATCAGGAACAGACCATGTTACTGTGACATCAGTAATGACTGGTTGGAATGCATGCTTTAGAGTCTTGATGACCTTGGATCAAATTAGAATGATTAGTTATTGATGATCCTCTCTCCACATAATACTTTCTTGCATTCCAGTTATATTTCAAGTTTTCTAAAATATATGCTATGCAGCAGCACAGAGTAAAACCTTAGCCAAACAGACTCGCATGTTGATGCAAGTCAATGCAAATTTTGAACTTGTGTTCAACTTGCATTTTGTTTGGCTACAAACTTGTATGCACTTAAGGGGCCTGTGGCACGAAGGTTGCTAAGGAAGTTGATTTTTTCCATTAAGTGCACGCTCGCACCATCTTTATCATGATTATGGTGCCTCAAACCATGAATTGAACGCACGCATGCACTCTGATTGTATGATATTGATAATAACTCCATTTAACAAATGCTCGATTTGAGTCAATTTTGTTTTATAATTAATCTACCAATTGCAAATACAAAGAAAAGTATGTTTTCATTTTTATCATTGTCTTTTATATTAAAATGTGGAAACTTCCACATCATGCACCTGCTGATGCCAGAATCTGACATCATGAGACATAAGTGAGAAATTGCAAAACATACTTTTGTTAAAAATGTTCCTAGATTAAAATAAATTGCAGTCAACCTTGTTCTCCTACATTGTGCAAAACCCCATTATTGTTTTAAGTTTAGGCTATGTGACATTATATATGATGTCACCAACAGAAAAAATTATCTCAAATAAATTTGAAATATCACGTTCATTCTCCTCATGGCAACTATTGGTCACTGGAGATATTTCTTCTTTATTATAATTTCCTTAGTAACAGCCGGTTTCTTGACATATGGCAGCTCCCACCTGTTTTCCATTTTTTTTGTGAAATCAAGTTTAAGATTCGATATTCCTATAACTCATGGGTGTTGGATAACAGTTGTTATTTGTCTGTGCTACTGTATAATAATTCTTCAATTTATTCATAATTCCAGTGTGATTACAGTTACCATGGCAACCCCAGAAGGGCCTCACTTTCTTGACATTCAATTGTACTGACAATTTTTTTAAAAAAATCTGTGAATAGGTTTTTGCGCTACCTTAATATGTGTGTCTTCTGGGGTTGCCATGGTAACTGTAATCACAGTGAATGTACAGTGGTCAATAAGTTGAAGAGTTGTTATATCACAAACTAACAACAACTGTTATCCAACATCCATGATTTATGAGAATGTCAAATCTTAAACTTAATGTCACAAAAAATGGCAAACAGGTGGGAGCCACCTAAAATCAACTTGCATCGACTTTGAATGTGCTCAAATTTTAATGGAAGTTGATACCACTTTTTCACCTTTTGACCACCCAATGCAAGTCAACGAAAGTCCATTGCTAGTTTCTTGTTGTTATGGAAATGCACCAACCAATGAAATCCTTGTATTTCTGAACTAGAGACTAAGTCTGACTAGAAACAGAAAAGTGGCTTCTCCAACATGGGTTAATTGACTTGTGAACTAATTTGCAAGCCTGTTTGGCCACACATTGTAAGTCCTAGCAAGTTTGGATAAAGTCTGAAGGTTATGACTCGTGTTAATTTGTATTGACTTGAACATTTGAAAATATGCCTGCAAATGGTCAATTTCAGTGATGTTCCATGTCAACAACTTTTATCTGCTGAAACGAAAATAAACCCAGACTGACCACAGCCACTAATTAGAATTCAGCTGCCCAATCAAACTACACGTGGTCTCACGACACTTGTAAATTTCAGACATCCTCGGGGACTAGGAGATGCACTGACACCTGACCTGTTTTGATTTGATTTTTCTTTTTTACTCTAAACTTATTTACCATGGTTTCTACATTGTACATTTACCTAAACAACAATTTGAATAAGATATTCTAAGTCATCTGGCTTAATCTTTCATATGAAAAAAACTTCACTTCACTAGTTTGAAAAATATGTTGAGTGGATAAAAATAACCTGACTCCGTGTTGAATTTCTATTGTTGTCGAAATTGTTGGATCTCGTCACACACGGTGCCGGAATGGCCCTGGTGCTGCTCAAAATACTGCACTTTACAGAGTTCATTTGCAATTTAAGATACATACAGTCCATAAATGATGCGGGGAGAATAAAAAATAAAGCAAGATTGCCCAAATATCTGCAAGGTGCCCAATAATTATTTTGTTTTCTTACGAGGAGTAACTTTAGAAAAGTATTTCTTTTCAACAAGTTTTACATCACTAGGGCATGCACGTGCAATGAACCACACTATTCAGACATGTGCAGAGCTGTGTGCAAGTATTGCTGTTTCATACTTGCCAACATTTGAAAATCATGAAATAGCGGCACTACCATCATTGGGTCACCCCCCCCCAAGAGGAAAGTTTTAACCCCTGCCTGAGGAAATTTTTAACAAATCAATGATCCCTTTTGCAGCGCCATTACCTGCAGAGCTTACTGACAGCGATTATGAGCTATCCATAACTGCATGTCCCAACTAAATCCAGATGGTTGGCAAGTATGCTGTTTTCTATAGCTTTAACTCCTGATCTTCTTGATAAATTAAATTTTCCAGAGGGTCTGGGGAGTGTTTGTCATATTTTGGAAAATCCAGAGGGGTGGGGGGTTAACGTCTCGTTGTAGAAATAGAAAATTCGGTGGGGTGGGGAGGGCCCTAAGTGAAAATCACTTCATAATGAGGGTATGGATATTTTCTGGAACTACATAATGCTGCTGATTGGAAAATTGTCCAAAATAATAACAGAGGCTCATTCCTAAATTTAATACCAGATGACTGCATTTAACATCTGAATATCTAACTCTCGCAGTTAAGTAGCATTCAAGTTCTAGCAACTCTAAATATAAAATACACATGTATCTCCAGTTATGTACTGTACAAGAGGCATCTGGTAATGTTTTATAAATAATGTGCTATGTAGTATGTTTTACAGATGTGGTACATTCTGTAAAAGATGCAACATGTTTTACAATAGATCAAACAAGCACGCTTTTGTAGTGTCTTCCCTGTACACCACAAGGATTTATGCACAGGACTAGAAATAACTGCTAGATACTAGCAAAAAATAATGCTTAAGTGACCATCCCAATAATTGATTATTTTGCTAGTATGACATTTCTCACTAGAAATATTCTTGCTTAGTACTGTGTGCAGGAGCTTATTTCTTTTTGCTCTGTATCAAATGAATCAGTGTAGACATTTACAGTCTGCACAATCCACCTGCACAATCATATAAGTGCACAGCCAAAGCTGATAACAACAGTGCCACTGAGACATGGAAGAGAGGGAAATGCATTCATTTGTCTAGAGTGTTTATCAGATGAGATTAACACAGTCAGTAGAGAGACAGTATCTCAGACTTCAAAACAAAACACGTGTCACATACATTTATTGCCAGTGCTGCTGAGTTTTGGGGTTTTTGAATTAAAGATTGCTAGTAGTGCTGAATTTTGGGTGGATTTTGCAAGTAAGAATTAAAAAGTAATACTCATGCACTAACAACTTTTTCTAGACCTGCAATGTAATTTAAGATAAGTACTTTGGTGACAATTTTTCTTGCAAAATACTTACTATTAGGTCAAACTGTCATCCCAAAAATATTCTCTTCCAACTTGATAATAAAGACTTGACTTTAACGAGAGTTTACTCTCAACCAACACTGCGTTGAATGCCTGCCATATCACCATCCAAATCAGCAGAATTGTTAAGCAAAACTTAAGATTTCATTCCATTGTCTGGTAGAAAAACTTCGACCTGTATTTGTAAATAATGACTGAACCCTAGTTATTGTTGTGCTTTCAACGAAACAATCACAGAATGAGAAACAAAAATCAGAGAACACTGTATACTGTATCTACAACAATTAGGCCTCAAGACATATGAGCACTGGGGTGATCCTGGGGCAAACACAGAAATATATGGAATTTCCCATTTGATTGACTTATATACTTACCTTGGCTTGCAGTCGATCTTGTGACATCACAAACTCGGCTGTTCCCTTTCCTGCTCTGGCCACGCCCTTGATCAGTGCAGTTGAAGCACCATGACCAATGCCAAATGTAAAACACCTCGGAAAAAAACATTAACAATATATTGGTTGGGGTAGCTTTAGCTGATACATGTAATTAATAATTGTTAAAATAGTGTTGTTTCTTCTTTTCTAACTTATAAATTATGTATGAAAAAGTCTGTCACAATTGTTTCTTACTATTTCATCTTATCAAATAATTCCTACAACTCAAGATTTAACTAATGACACTTAAGATGTGCTGCAGAACCTATACTAATTATAATACTTTTTGTGTTAGCAAGTAGCCCAAATACTATAACATGCAGTTGGTTCATATTATTTTCAATTTTTGCAAGGTTTTTGTTAATACATTTTCCATAACTCCAACTCTAAGCTACTTTAAAACTGAAACAATAACAATAATAATAATAACAATAATAATAATAATGATGATTTAGCCGCTTCATAAATGATAAGTAGGTCTTTTGTCTCTAAATGATCCCACTTGTCTTTTGTCCTGACTTTCAGTCATTAACAAATTAAATATGGGCTTTGAAAAACACATATTTAAACAGTTCCAACAACTACAAATGATTTGTTTTTTGTCCCTGAACAAGCAACCCCATAGAATTAGTATACAGTCAATAATAATATATAAACTTATATCGTGCCTCTACATGAATGTTATAAGTGCCTTACAAAATGTAAGTATATTGGTAAAAAAATTAAAAATCATATGCTATTTTAAATAGATGGGTCTTAAGTCTCGATTTAAAAGAAGTGATGCTGTCAGCTGATCTGATGAAAAAAGGTAGAGAGTTCCACAGGATCAGTGCCTGCACAGAATAAGAATGGTAGCCATAAGTCTTGAGATTGTATGGAACAGTTACCAGTTGCCAGTTTGTCAGATGATGATCTAAGGTTTCTATTGGGCCGGTAGAGAGTAGATTATGCACGCCTCTGTTGAGGCGTGCATAATCAATGCTAGTGAGTTTGATAATTAGGGCACTTTCTATCTGTCGGATCTGGTTGGCCCATCCAGCCAGTTATCAAATGGAATGCAACAATTACAGATGAAACTAGTTCTGGCCAGACTGGTCCTGCTCATGGATTAGAGCCGTTGAGTTCTCTCATTCTGGATGGCCAGGGCACAGCAAATGGAAATTGCCCTTAGTGTTTTTCCATTCACAGAACTATCAGTTAAAGAAGCTTGATAATGGGCGTAATTCTAAAGGCTCTATATACAATTAAAAAAGGAGGTCAAAAATCATAAAAAAGCAACTTTAAAGGACAAAACATTAAATACAATCCCAAAATTTGTGGTAAAAAACTTTAGAGCTTGAATTTCTTGCCGGAGATCATTTTCCCCATAACTGTATTGGCCAGGACAAAATCCTTAAATCATGCCCTACTTTCAAGAACATCCTTGGACCATTTTTAAAAACTATCTATTTTCAAAAAATAAGCTGTTAGTTTTACTGTAACCTAGACTGAAATAGCTATATCCTTTGCCCACCTGTAACCACTGGTCAACAGTTCTACCTAGTCACCTCTAATCTCTATCATTTTTACCTTTTCCAAATTCTGCCTGATGACCAATGTGGCCATATTAGAGATCAAAGTGACAGTGAAAAACTGGGATGAGCTTCACAAGCCTTCACACATCACTCCTGTTTTTGTACCTCCCACCATCTCAAATTTCCCCAAAATAAAAAAGGGTGCCAGGAGCCTTCACTATGACCCAGGGTCAGATCCAGAAAATTTAAGGGGGGGGGGCGCAGAAGGGGGATAAGGGCCCACCAAAGAAATATTGCAGTATCCAGCTGCATTTTTCTCTGTGTAACAACAACAAAAGGGGGCACAACCCCATCAGGCCCCTCTGCACATGGCCTCGCCCATCACCTACCTTGCTGTGCTGGCATTACGTCGCACTAGGTCAATCACCTGCTGGGTGTTGCCGACTTCTCCATCGGTCAAAAGGAACACTTGACGAGGGGCACCTTCTATTTGGGGCTGTTTGAACACCCACTTCAGGGGCTCAAAGATTTCTGTACCTCCAAGGTCTGCCTGAAGATTTTTAGCATGGCTACAGGCTTTTTCTACAGATGCATCATTGTAAAGTTCACTCTTATTGAATAACTGCTCATAAGAACTACCAAAACCAATTACGTTGAAATGGCAGCCATCTGGCAAGCTCTTCAAAAACAGAAGAAGAGTTTCACGTGCATTTTTAATACCTTGACCAGACATACTTCCACTGCGATCTATCACAAAGATAAATTCTCCTGCCTCTGATGACTCACTTGGAAACTCAGGGAAGAAATTCAACATGACAACAGGTTTTCCCAGAAATTCATCATCTTCTGCTTTGCCATCTGTTGGCACCACACCCCCTTCTACCAAAGCATGTGGTTTGAAAGGCTCTGCACTCAAGATATGTACCTCTACATCTCGTTCTGGCTTGTGTGGCTCTGCTAACTTGACCAATGCTTTCGTTTTATCTTCTGTCTCGTTAAATTCAACTTTCAATGTGCTTGTGGGAGAACTTATCCGAGTGATATCAGAAGCTAACTTCACATGCATCTCAAAGTCGAAGGTGTAGGGTTTATCAACTCCGGAAATCCTGGGTACCTCAGCGCTTGCACTAGCAGGACTACCAGCTGGAGTATACCTGGGATTCAGTACGGTTGGCAGTACGAACACCACTCGTCCTTCCTTTTCCACAGCCAATTCTGTTACAAAACTAAGCTCCACAATAGCGGACTTCTTCGGCGGAAGATTTCCAACGCTGATTCGGAAGATGTCTGAGCTCTCGTCGCTCTCCTCGAGAAGATACGCGCTATGCCCGCTGCTTATAGCATCGTCATACGTGTCTCGGGCTTGTTGCTTCTCTTGAACCTCGGCTACGATAGTACGGCCGTCGATTGTTGCTTGAAAGCCGCACACTGCAGCTTGTTCATCGAGTGGAAACACGTAAATGGCTTCAATTGGGTTCTCTTCCTGGTTGTTGTAGTCCAAAGTAGAAACAACGTGTGCAGTGAAACCCACCACATTCACCTGCACCTTGATATTTTCCAGCGGGATTCTTTTCCCATCAGTTTTGCTTATCAGTCCAAAGTTCCTAGACATTATCCTTCGACGTTGTTGAACTTGCAACTATTGCCTCCCAAAATATTTAACGAGGAATTTAGGAAATGTCCCCAGAAAGTGATGACTGTGCAGATATCTTCGGAATTTCTATTTTTAACTGTCCCTTAGGTCCAGTTCACGCTCAGGCTAGATAGTAGTGGGTGACAATACTCTACCAGGTACCGGCATCTTGGCTTGATTTACTTGGACTTGGTCCTTGTATTAAACAGTGTATCGGATTGCTTGTAAACCAGTTCTTGAGGGTAATGAAAACAAATCTGAAATCAAGAAGAAAAGCTTTCCGTGTCTTTTGATCCATTTTGGAAGTCTGTTTCCCGCTAGGTTATACAATAAAGAGAAGTGAAGTGAAGGGTCCTTTGTCAAACGACCGAGTGAACGTCGGGGTCTGGGTCTGAAATAATTACGCATGCGTTCTGACGTCAAGAAAGAAAACAAATTCTAATTTGGAGGTAATCAGTAACAACAATAATATGGCCGTTGTTGAAGCTTGCCTTCGAAAAACATTGCCTGTATGTGGAAAGAATGACCCAGTTTGTCCAAATAGCGTTCTTCTCGTTCCAGAGAAGCCCTTGACGTTCGGGAGAACTATTTCAGCAGAAACGAATGTTCGACTGCTATCGAAGAATACGCCTTTGATGATTTCTCGCAAACATGCTACCGTGTCGTTCTTGGGAGGGAAATGGACGATTAGCGATCATGAGGTGGGACAACCATGCATCTATATGTTACAGAACAAGAAAATATTCTGAATTGTTTTTGTAATTAATATGAAGCGTTGTTATAGGGAATAGGCGAGTTTCCGTAAGCGAAACGTTTGGAGTTGGTCGTTGCGTTATATGGTGGGGTTGCGGTGATGAATATTCATGACGCTCCCTTGAAATTATTCGGAATTGCAATCGACTCCGTAAATTGTCGAGGTGTACGTTGTAATGTTTATGCAAACTAGCTTTTGCTAATCCTATCTAAACGTCTTTAAAATTGGCAAATGCTGGTCATTTCTTGGTGATGTGTGCATTTTATTTTATCCGCGGACCAGCTTAATTCTTCCTTTTCTTGCTCAAAGGAAGTCGAAAGTGGCAGCCTTCCAAACAGCTTGAGGTGATGGGAACGAAATATTACAGAGAGAATGTTTACATCCAACAGCTGATTTTTATATGAATATTGCATGATATTTGTTTTAATATATGGAAATGTCACTAAACTCTTTGCATCTTTATCCTCCTGTAGTCGTTTTCAAGAAGTAACACGTAACAAGGTAACATCTCGTACTGAAACTAATAACTATTTTTCAGTTTAGAAATAATGGGACTGGAAAATTGACCAATTGAAATATGCCTTAGGACACTTTGCGTTTAACAGTTAATATATTCTAGCTTACACAGTGTTTCCTGTTTTTAAATTTTAATTGTTTCATATCTTAATAAAAAAAATCTGCTATCAAAGGTTTGTAAATTTGTGTTTTTGAAATGTCCCAAATGAATGCAGTCCAAAGTTGCAAGGAAAAATAATGAGCTGTGGTGTGTTTAAGCTCTGTTGGGTTCTAATATCGTTAAAACTGTACTAACGAGTAAACTAGTCCATGTCTAGCTGCATGTATTTGAAGTCTACAAAATTATTGTAGTAATGTTGAACTTATGTTATTCTTTCTCATTGAGAAATGCTATAAATGAAAAAATTAAGATCTTACTGTGACATGATCATGAAGACTGATAGCTTTAGAAGTAAATGCAAAACTTGTTGTGTGATTAAGGGCCCATTGACATATTCTGTTGCTATGTAACACCATTGCTGTGCTTGGCTGGAAAATATGCAAACCCAGTTCCGGTTCTTTTGTTTGGTTAGGTTATAAAAATAAATAATCATTCTTCGGTCTTCTTTTTCCTTTCAAAGTTTTTT